>WBMZ01008805.1:0-53943 GCA_013400975.1 Atrichornis clamosus
CCCGCGCGGGCGCCGCTGCCCGCGGGGGAGCCGCCGCCTCCGGGGACCCCGCTCCGCTCTCACTGCCTCCCTACACGGAGACTCCCCGCGGGAATCCCTTCTCCCCGCCACCCCCACACCTGCACGGAATTGCTCAACCCTCGGAGAGTTTTTTTTATTCCATACTTCACACTGGCACGGTTCTATTCTCGGGCATGAAACCAATGCCCATTCTTTAAATCCCAGCCTCAACAGGAGAAAACTTCTAATTCTGTTCGAAAACAGGGCTGCTTCTGCAGCCTCCAACTCCATAGAGCACATTGATATGGAGACAAAAAGCAGCAACCAAAAGGGATCTCCGCTTCCTAAGTATCTGTTGTTCATCTTACGCAAGTGAATCGCGTGACATGTGGTTGCTGTGGCAACATTTTACATTTATATAGTGTCTTACACCCCAGAGAATCCCAAAGTGCTATGTATGCTCAACAGCACTGTGCACCTCCAGGCAGGAGTCTGCACGGGGACAAGAAACACCGTCAAATGGCACTGATGCCTTCTCTTAAAAAATAAAATAAAATAGCCCCTCCACCTGTGCCAAAAGCTATCGTTTTAAGACCCAGCCTGAAAGATAATTTAAGTATCAACGGGGATACAGGATGTGCAAGAAACAGGCAGGAGAGATCCTGGCAAAGTGCACCAACTTCCTTCGGAGGTTCCCTCAAGCTGTTTTAGTCCAGATCTTAGTGTATTTATGGAAGTTCATTAGTCATGCTGTGTGTTTCAAATTTTTAACTTTTAGATAACCTTTAAAAATTGAGGTGAGGAATTGAGAGGAACAGGGAGTTGGAAAATTCCCAGCAGACATTTGCTATATTTAGGAGGGAAAAGTTTTTAAAAGAAAGAAGATCCCATCTTGCTATTGCCAGAGTGAAGCAGATTTTTTTCCTCTTTTCATCCTGAAATAAACTATTTTTCATCCCATCTTTCTGAAAAGGATTTTGGCTATGAATTGTGGTAGGGTTATGGGACTAACCTTGGTAATTCTCTCCAAATTTAGAACATTTATATGAATCATGCTAGAAAAACAGTGACACAAAATTCACACCCCTTACTGCAGACAGGGTCCCAGATATGCGCCCTTCCATTTTGTGCAGTCATCTCTGCTACAAATTTCTAACAGACCATTAAAAAAATTAGATTGTGGTTTGTACCACTGTATTTTAACTAGAAAAAAATTGATAGCAACAGGGTATGATACTGTCCAGCTCAAACTCCTTTCAAGAATCACAGCTATTTAAGAACAGCAATAGGAAGATTTCCCACCTCTGCTTGTTTAACATATTGCTGTAGCTAGCACATGTTCGAAGTCACTGACAGACGCTGTTTTGAACACACAGCAAAACATTATGCAAACTCTTTTAGCCTTCCTACGTGGGTGAGAAGAAGCTTCCAAATAAGAAGTTTACAAGGATTTCAATCTGTAAGTACTTTAGTTGGACTCTGTGCAACTACATAATTAGAAGCTCGTTCTTGAGCAGTACGTGTGGAGACTCCTATGTCTCCAAGTATAAGGTTAAAAAATAATCAGCATTGATCACTGGCAACTGTGCTGTGCTACCAATGCTTCTCATATCTACTGTCCCAGATGAGACCTGAAAGAAGAAAATACGCTGGAACCTGAGAACTCATCCCTTATGGCTGTTCTCGTTTAAACCCATTTTTCCCTGACACAAACATGAAAAACGCAGCTCAGCAAAAGCTGTATTCTAGATTGCAACAAATGCTACAGAATTTAAAATATAAGGCACTAAAGCATGAAATTAATTGCCACAAAGAAATTAAAATACTGTCTTTCTGGAGTAGTCATCATCTGTGCAGAAGAATTACGTTGGCAAGTAGTTTCTATTAATACAGCTATATATGGTGGAAAGAAAAGACCTACGTATCATGTAATGTGGTGATCTTGAGCACAAGATCTACTAAAACTGCTAGTGATTAGAAGAGAGGTTTCTGTAAACCTACACTGACAATGGCTGCAAGACAAAAAAAAAAGCAGAGGAACTCAGCTAGAGAATACACAACTCTAGAGCATTTAGCTGCTATTTTTACCATGGTTTTAGTCAAGGTGCTCACGCAAATAAAAGCAAGAAGCAGGCTCTGTTTGAGGAAAGTGCTTTGTTTTCCTGTAATAAGCTTACACAAAATTTGAGACACATACACTGCTTTATTGTCCAGTTTGTGCAAGACTATAAAAAGTCACATTTTCATGATTTTGAAAATCACCATAATCTAAAAAATAAAAAAATCCCTTCCAGTGGGGATTTGTACCTTGTGCAGTAAAAGGTTTGCTGGTGTTTTCAGACATTTAAATGATCTACCATTCTGCAGCAATTGGTACGTGGCAGGCAGCTTGCAAGCCTTACATTCCCTGAGTGGATTTTGACAGGATAGATTAGAATGTACATTAATTTTACTCTTCAAAGTTTCTTTGGAACTTATTTCCTTCACAAACAAGAAACAAGGCATTCACAGCTGTGTCACAACTACTCTTTATACAAAACACATCCTTGGCAGTTGAAGTTACTCCAATGGCTTTGAATTTTTATAGCAATTAAATACCTGATGCCATGAGTTGTATGTACTCAAATCTGTCAGAAGTAGTAGAGAACATTATGGGCTTTATCCTTTAATGTTATTTTTTTAATTGCATTTTTATATACACTATTTTCTTGAGCATTATTTTCAAACTTGTACAAGATTCATCTATCAGCAATGAAATTCATATACTATATCATCACATGTATAACAAATTTGTACTGAAACACACTTGAAATACCCCACAGTTCCAGCTCCAATTACTGCACTTCAGGTTAGTAAGACGAGTTTTGTAGTGAGCAGTGCTTTATCAGATGACATGTACTAGAAGATGTCTCAGCCACGTGACTTTTCATGTGTTTAACCATCAAAGGTTCTCATCCCGATACTGAGTAACCATAGAAATACAGGATATGCACAGGCATATGTGCTTCCAAGGGAAAAAACAGAAAACCAGTAAGCACCTGCCTTACCCCACTGTTCAAAACAGGTTCAGGTAAACTGCTGCTGTACTGAAACTCTTCTCAGCCTGTGATAAAACACCTATTGGAAAACACCTCACTTCTACATTTGACAAAGTAACTGGAGGGATCACCTTGTCTTTTCAAGGACTCCCACACCACCTACACTCCTGCAATGTAACAAACCATACTCAGGTATAAGGTGCTGCTACCAGCAGAAGAACCACAGCTTACCAAAATGACCAGAACAGGCTTACACCTTTTGAAGCACGAGACAGTTACTTGATGTTATATTGCGCTTGAATTCCAACAGCTCTATAATTAAAAGTTAAGGGCTCTCCCACAGGGCTCTATTCCTAAATTGGCTATCTCCTAAGCTAAGTATGTGAAGTTTGCTCAGGTTCTAAGATGGCATTACGTTGTAAAATGATAGAATAGTTTGGGTAGGAAGGGACATTTAAAGGTCTTCTAGTCCAATCCCCCTGAAGACTTCAACCAGGTCAGGTTGCTCAGAGTCCCATCCAACCTGGCCTTGAATGTTCCCAGGGATAGGGCATCCACCATTTCTCTGGACAACTTGTTCCAGTGCTTCAATACCTTTTCTTCTTTATACCTAATCTAAACTTACACTCTTAGTTTAAAGCCATTACTCCTTCTCCCATTACAACAGGCCCCGTTAAAAAGTGTCCCCATCTTTCTTCTAAGCCTCCTTAAAGTACTGAATGGCCACAACAAAGTCCTTCCCAGAGCCTTCTCTTCTCCAGGCTCAACAACCTCAAGTGTTCAAGTCATGGTGCGTGCCATCATAAGCTAAAGGGCCTTTAACGATCCCAGAATGGCACATTGAAAACATTCAACAAGCCTCACAAATTCCTAGAAAGCAGGCACACGTGCAAGCACCACCTCATGTAGTGTATCAACAGCAAGCTAGAAAACATATCAAGCATGCAGCAACATAGCCTCAGTCAGACCAATAACAGCTTTTGTGAATTGATTTCAATAAACTTCAGTACGGGAAAAGGTTAGTAGGCATGTTAAGACAAAACACCATTATGAGAGATTTAGAAAGATCAGATACAAACCTAAAACACCAATCTCCAGGCCTTCCAGTCCTGCTTTGATTCTACTATAAATATCTTCTCTCTCTCCAAAGTCTGCCACAATGACTTTTGTTTCCACTTTGTACTTCTCCCCTAGAAAAAAATAGTTTAAAAAAGTTTAAGTTTGAAATAGTTTACCATTAAGATATTAAGACTGTATCAGTTATTAGGTTTTACAAAACATTAAGTAGCTAATATTACACATGAACATTTTCACCTCTGCAAGAGGAATCCTTGAATTTTAACATTACCTGCGAGAAATTTGTGACATTAAGCTACTTTTGGTGAGAACATAAATTCTCAAATGATTCAGCACATTTTGTTTGTAAGGGACAACAAAGGTGGCAAGAAAGCAAATTATACAGCTTTGCACAGAATAACAAAAATGGAGAAGTCTGGAAATGCACGTACACAACAGTGTTCAAGTGCAGCTTGACAAGAACACTTTTTTTTCAACTTAAGCCAAATGGCAAGTGAGTTGCTTTAGACCAAGCAAAACAATTCTTTATTGCCCTCTATTTCCAGTCTCATTTCTGGTCCCATAAAACTTTTTGAATCTTTAGGTTTTTTAACATATATCAAAAACGGAACATGTGGGTGAACAAGAAGAGCAGAACTTCAAATTTGATCATTCCAAAACCCTTCTGACATGCTGTCATCTCCATCCTCAGTAGAACAGGAAAAATACATGTAGCCAACTACATTCTGAATTTGAAGAAGGCAAGTAGTAAAAATACTTTGTATAAAAAGCAACTCTGCTTTCATCAAACTAAACTATATTGAATTAAAACCAGTACAATGTCCTTTCAGACTTCAAAAGAGCAGAAGAGTAACTTAACATCACAGCATCTCTGTTTTGCTGCACCCGACTCCCACCCTAGTGTTCCTTAAGGGACCTGTACGCAGCTTGAAAAGGATTTTGCAGCACTTTGCCCCCAGAGCCATTCATAAAAACCAGTGCCATGTTAAAGGAAAAGAATCATTCACAAAAAAGATTAGAAGCAGCCAGATTCCCATGATGCTCCTTCCCATTCAAGGGAAAGCCGCGACTCCCATGATCCTGCCGTCCATTCATGCAGAATCATGAATCTACTGAACTCACTGGTTTGCTGGCTGCCTCCCCTCCCCCCCACACAATATCCCTAATGGCAGATGAAATTATTTCTGCTCCTTTTCCCTCTCCCCATCCCCAACCTCTTCATCTCTCCTGAACAGCTGCATTGTTTAAAAATCCCCTGAGAGATGTTGCTATGTCAAATGACGACGTAAATAGCATTAAGCCCCTACTGCAGCAGCAGTCTTGTGATCGCGTCAGAAGAAAATCAAGTTCAACACTGGAGGGGGGGATAGAAATGGTCTATTTTTGAACACAGCTGTTCTAATGTTTAGTACACACATTTGGGTTTTTTTGCAGGACACAGAATTAAGGGCAACATTAGAGGCTCATCTAATACGTGCAAATGGACTGGATGGGCAAAGCCCAAGTCACACACTTTACACACGTGCCATTTTTTACTGTTTTGTGGGATGTGCAGCTGCCTTCACTGCCACTCAGATGCTTCATGAAATGCAAGTTGCTTAAAGGACCCAAACACCATTCTCACAAATTTTCTCAATTGGTACTATCCTTTTTATACTAAACACTCTTCACTAGCATTGTTACCAATCTATCTTCAAAGCCTTCTGAAATCACTACAGGGATACTGAGAGGACAAGGTAAGACCGAAAAAAAAAAAATCTGAAGACCTAACACTATAAATAGACAAAAAAAGAGCTCACACTATTATTCATATAAGATCCTTCTATGAGCCTTTAGAAAATTAGCAATGAGCCACAATGCTTACGGTAGTTAAGCAATGCACCTATAAAAGCTGCAGCACCCTTTGTGGGCAGAGGGTGCATAGTACAACGTACAAAAACATGAAAAATAGAAGGCTGGTATGATCAGAGGACAAGGTCTTTGTGCGGTTGCTCACTGAAAACACGCAAGGCTGTCTTGCCCCAGCAGATACCACCAGCTGACCAAAGCCTCCCTCCCCATTTCACGACAGCTTTTAGGCGTCCTGTAACTTCTGCATACCCTGTGCTCTGTCCCAGAACCTGCAATAGATGGGGCAATCCACTTACCTCAGAGAAAATACTAGCAGATACACCTGAGAAAACAGTCCCATGTGACAAAGCAAACAGCATTAAGTCACTTCCGTGCAAACTTGGCCTAGTAGTCAGAGCGCAAGGTGCAGCAGAGAGCAGGTGTGCTCTGCTCTGTGTGATAAAATGGAAAAGGGAATTTCCTTGATCTTAAGGATTAAGATGTCCTCAAACAGATGGGCTAGAAAAGAGATTCTTGTTTTATCTTTCAAAAAGACACTGAGATGTAGAGTAACAGAGAAAGAAGCAAACAGGCTATGTCCCTATCCAGAATATCTAGCAGCATCTGGGCTATTACTGTCCACAAGAAAACCTGAAACTACTTAATGGAGCTTTCAGCTTGAGGACCACGAGGTACTTGAGAGCCACAGTAAGTGAAAGGAGGGTATGAAGCTAGTTTTTGAAGTCACAACTAGAGGATCTGATGGAGCTGGTATTACCTGCCAGCATGTCCAACATTCCTGATGATATTTTAAAAAGTGAATTGGATGTTTTGTCTTTGAAACTGGTACTTCAGATGCTCCTTAGCAGGAGACTGAATATTACAACATCATGTTGTCAATAGCTGTGCAGCAGTCAGTCATCACCTACCATAAGATGGGAAAAGAAATTCAGCAGATCTCCTTCACAGTTCTCAATTCTGACACACCAGTGTTTTAATCATCTAATTTACTAAAAAACTCAGGTGACATCAGTATTGACCCTACACATTTCAACCTAACCATGCACATGTTCAGTTAATTTACAGGATGTGTTTTACCTCAGCCAAGACCTCTGATAATTTAGCAAGACACCAATGGTGCTCAACAGTATCCTGGGAAACCAAGAAAAGCAGACATGATCTTTTGCAATCACACCACCATTTGAGAAGTTGTTGACCATGAACAAAGCCTTGACAAAACTTTTTGACAGCTGTGGAAAGGCTGAATGAACCAATAGTCACAATGGTAATAGAGCAGACTGGTATAAACATTGTACAAGGCAAAAATACAAAGTGAACTTTTGCAGAAGATACTGGGGTGTATTCTTCCCGAGATCCAGAGAGCAACCCAAGAACACAGTCAGACTGCAGAGGCATAGGCACACTGAAGGCCAGTACAGCCGTCACGCAGACAAAGGCAGTACGTAAAATACACCCTGAAAGGGGAACATAAGAAAACTGAAAAAAGTGCCTGGTTTCGCACTGGTGGTAAAGAACCACTGACTTCCTGAGGAATGTTCCTATTCTACACATTCCTGCACAATACCAGATGAGACAGTCTGGAAACAAATACACTATTTAACTACATTCTTCACACCATCAGAAGTACAAACACTTTCATAAATAATTCCTTAAAGGATACACTTCCGTATCCTCAGAAGAGGACTCCAAATGGTGTCTCAAACTTTGATTAAGGTGCTACTTACTCAAAATAAGCATAAAGACAAATAGTAATTCCAGGTTTTATACAAACACTGTCAAATGTTCATGGAATCTCGTGCAAAGAAACTTTATTAGAGACTCAGTTTGATATTTTAAAATCAGAAACTGAACTGCCAATTCTAGGATTCAAATTATATTCATGGATTCATCCATGATTTGATTAATCGATAGTCCACAGGAAAAGAATATAGATGTGACATAGATGCTTACTTACACATGCAAGAACAAAGGTTTAATCTGCTCTTTAAGGAGGCCCAGAGGAGACCCCCATTTCTACCTTATGTTGGAAGCAGTACCTCCAGATGCCAAGTGAAGTCAGTTTGTAGCCAGCAAGACCCTAGTGAAAGATGCTGCAGCACTGCTGGGGGGGGAAGGCAAAGACTAATACTCAAGGAAAACAACCATCCTGAGGAACAGCCAACAAGACACAATGCTTACCTGATTTCTCATCTAGGATGGTTACTTACAACATCACTAGGTGAAGCAAAAGCTTAATTAATTCCAAAGGCCAGACATGTCTGACTTACAGGAAATTTATCCAGTGTCTTGCTATGCAAGGAAAATGCTAATCTAAACTATCAGGCAAAGTAGGGCACACCTTTTCTACTAAAAAGATTCACTTGCAAAATAGCACCACATTACCTAGAACACTAGGAAAAAAGGATCACGCTGTAATTTAAAAAGGTAAAGCAGAAAGCTAGAAATTACAGTGAACTCTACCCTAAATAATAATGAATAAAGAACTGTAAAATGGTTAGGAGGTAAGCATCTTCAAAAAAAATTGGGTTTTTTTTGGGAAGCTTGCAAATAATTTAAAGCAGTAGCCTCCCTAAACTGGAATCTTGGCTGACAGGCTAAGAAAATGGTAAGGAAGTTTTCAGACACAGATAAACTGACCTTGAAAGAAGGTTCCCCAAGAGAAGCAAGCTTGTGTACTTCAAAGTGACAGCAACCAGGCACCAACCTGCCGGTCAGGAGAAGCAGCTCAAGTTTACCTGAGAAAAGCAGTGCCAGTGTTCGTGGGGTCTGTCATACAGTCTTGGTGGGACACAGGAAAACTACAAGGTTGTCATCCCTAACAAAGTAATATTAGTTTTTGAACCACCTCTTTCACAGCAGTCTGCTACAGCAGCTTGAATTTGCACCAAGAATGTCAAGACAAATCCAGTCAACTTTGCAACAGAAGTTTGGGATGAGGCCCACATTATAAGCAGGTACTGGGAACAGTTCTGTCAAGATCAGGCAAAGTACATTAAAAACTCTTGCTAGAATTGAAGCATCTCATCACTTTGCCTTCAAAGCCACATAAAATATTGCCATCCTAGTGATGTGGTATAATGCAACTGCTTGTAGAAACATAAAAGAAGTCTCACTTTAGCTTCAGGATGGTCAAAGATTCTAAGCAGTAGAAAAACAGCTCTCCATTCTTCATTGTATGGGAGAGGACAAATTTGTTTAAGTAAGGAGAATCAACTACATCCACAAATAAAGATGCCATCTTTCCAGTATCACTGCAGTGGCAAAACTCACCCTAATCCAGCACCCACTCTCCAGAAATAGTTTGTAACCTTTCACTATAGGGTAAGAAGATGAGAGATGAAAGCAGAACATTAAAACCTCCTGCTTTTTAGTACTTTATCTATGCATGACAGAGATGAAGAAGAATTTAAGACTACAGAGTGGCTGCTGATAGCTCTACAAAGTATTTGGTTGGTTTTAAGGAGAGTCATTCATTTTGGGAACGTATCCAATTTGTGACTTTCAGAGTTCACAGAAGTAACTCACAGTGCCATGGATGAATGGAATCTGTTTCCCAGAAGGGCCAAGTACTTCCAGACTGGTGATAGCAGACTGTTATTACACAGTGATATATTCACCATGTAGAAGCATGTTAAATTCAGCAGGGTATAACAAGAGCTAGCTTTTTCTGAATATTTTGAAGGGTGTAAGACTCTGAAGCCAAGTACTGGTAACCTAAGGAATAGCTAAAAGGAAGCTCTGTTGCACCTGTTGTAAAGGAAGGCTATGCTGTTTATGCATAGCTTAAGATGTCTGCCTACAATTTAACAGTACTTGCTATGTTTCTATGCATTTTTAAAAGCACGTGCATATGCACATTTGGTTAAGCCTCCAGGAATAGGTTCCGATTCCTTTCATTCAAGTACACGTGCACAACTTCCAGGGAATTCCTTACACACTGCACTAGTTGCACATGTAATCTCATAGATTCGTTCAAAATAATGAGTATTTTAAAAAATCCAATCACACCCAAGTATAGAATGGAAAAAACAATTATAGACCTTATTCAAAATGTTACAATTCTGTTAAACAACTTTTACATTTCAATCCACATAAACATACACAAGTCAGCTCCTCACTTCTCAGCTTTCACAGATGACACAGCAGAAGATGTCTCTCCAACCAAAGTCCACAAACCCTTGACCCAGAGGGCCATGCAAGTTTGTAATGAGTATATGCAGTACTACAAAATATAGACAGAAAACACACTATATTAATACTTGCCTCCATTTGCTCCCCCCTGACTCCCACTACGTCAAAATATATTACAATTTCTAAGACACACTAACCAAGGCAGAAACACATTCTGAGCAACACACAGGATCAATCAATAAGGCCATTCACCCAAATATTATGCTCAACGTCGTAAGCTTTTCTAAATCAAGCTTCTCCTAATTACCAAGCTAACCAAAACCACAGAATCAAGCAGCCTGTGACAAACAGCTGCAGAGGCTGACAGCCAGGGGGGCTGCACAGCCGAGTCGTGGCAGTATTTCCAAATGCCAACGTCACTGCAGGCAGCCAGGCCGGCACAGCCCCGATGCTGCCCACGCACACCGGGGCGAGGCACGAGTGGCACCAAGACACCGCACGTGCGGCCGCCCTCGTGCCTCAGGAGTCGTGCTCTCCCAGAATAGCTCTCCTCATCACAGCCCCAAAATACCCACCGTGGCTGAAGCTGCACAAAGAGTTGGTGAGGAGACAATCCCAAGCTGTTTCAGGGGGAAGCGCAACGTGAAGTGTGGGAAGGTTGCTATTGTGTAGCAGGCAGCATCTCAAACTCCCGCTCCTTCTCTCCTCTTTCCCCGACGCTATTTTCAACTCCCTCCAAGACTTTTTATTTTGATACTCACTGAGGTACTGGTTTTTACACAACATGAAGATAGCTACTTTTAATTACTAACTCATTTAAGGAAGGGCATATGGACTATTTCCCATACTTCCTCTAACATTTCCTTTCCCTTAATATCATTATTACTGGCTGACTGTGACAATGTGTACACTTGATATGTGTATACATGTAAACATGAATTTTGCAACACTTTTTGCAAAATGAAGTCTAAATTCTCCAGTAATACAATTATTAGAACAGTAATGATCAAAAAAAACCCAAAAACAAAAACCACAACACCTTTTTTCAGACTTAGACTCAACAGAATGAATTTCAGAATGACCATAAAAAATACTTTGCAAGAAGAATTTAAGGGTCACTTACAGAGATTGAAAGGTGTCATACTATGGATTCACAACAAAAAAAAAATTGTGTGCCCTTACTCTCAAGTCAATTTCAAGACACTTAAGGTAGTCACTCAAATTAAAGCAAATTTAAAAGTGAAACAAGTTTCTACATTAATTCAGCATTATCTTTCACGCCTCCTATATTCACAGTAAAATGTTTGCTGCATTCCAAAGACAGACATTTAAAAGTACAGTTTTCAGGGTTCTCCAAAGTGTTACTTTTAAGGGAAAATGCATTGTTAATAAGTTCACATCTAATGCCCTAAGTAATATGGTACCCAGTTCAGCACTGGAAGTGTGGCACATGCTTAACAAGTTGCACAGCAGGCATACTTTTATCCAGAAGCTACGCATTTTGAAAATTTTTTTATTTCTCATATTCAAGGATTTTTAAAAATAATTTGTTGTGCAAAACAAATCAACTGAGTTTCGTTTCTCTATGAAGAGCTACTAACCAGCATTTTTTTCCTCATCACAACATATTCCCAGAAAAACATAAAAGCGATTATCACCATTTCCTCAGCAGAGAAGTCTATCAGGGATTTTTACAGCTTTGACAGATAAAAAGGACTTGATGTAACGGAACTTAACCTGCTAAAAAAGTGACATGAGACTAAAATACACATTCATAGAAGAAAGTTGCAGAAAGAGGACAGCACTGTTTGCATCATCCAGTCCTTTCTTGTGCCAGAGACTATTCCCTGCAGAGACACTTAAAAGGCCTAATTTTAAGTCTCTTGGCAATAGAGGTTCCACCAATTGCCTTAAACCAGATTTGCAAAACAGACTTTCACCCAGACCAATGTGAAAACAATCCAATACTTCTCTTTTCATGTAATATTCAGCTTATTTTACACTGAAAGTGATAAGCAATAGACTGCAGCTTCTGTGTTAACAGAAGGTGTTTAATGGCCCAGAGACTAGCACAAGGGCTCTTGTTTTGGCACCCCTAAAAGCTTGTGTTCCAAATAGGTGGTTAGCAGAGATAGGCATTAACTTTCTGCATATTACAGAAAATGCAACCCTACCCAACCCTGAATGTTTGCAGAGATGTCAATTCCTGGTCATTCCACTCTGGGTTTCAAAAGTACCAACTAAGTCATCTGCCCATTGATCCAATTTCCTAACACGTAAAACATTAAGACTCAAGACATCACTCAGTCCCAGAGTTAGTCCTGAACCTACAATATACGGAGTATGTGAAGAGTGGAAGAGGCTACTTCTGCTGTGTTTACATTCAGAAAAGGAAACCCAAAGCACCTAATTGATATTTAAACAACCTTTATACATTTATTTTTCCCGGACTTTCTGCATTTACAAACTATCCATAAATACTGCACAGAAACACACTGGCAGTGAGGTTCACAGCAGGCACCTTCTTTCTGGAAGGGGCTAACTCAGTCTTGTGAAAAAGCACCATCTCCTAGAACTTGCCAGCTCGCTCATTGCTGTGTAGAACTCATGACATCGACCAGCAAACTTCCTTAAACTGGTTTTCACCCTTAAAACCACCTATGACAAGTGGTCTGTTACTCTGTATGCTGACACTGGATATATCAACTGGATATATCATCCTTCTGCAAGGATGCTGCTACTCATCTGAAGAACATTTCACCTGTGGCTTGTCCTACGATGTTGCTGCCTCAAAACTCTCCTAAGAGGTGAAGTAGTTCTAGGACTGCGTCCCTTAGCTTGCAGAACATCTGTCAAGTGTTTCTCTCTATGCATTCTGCTCAATTTCTTTAAATTAACCCAGGCAAATTTCACTGAGAAAATTCAAGAGAAGATGAAAGAGAGGAACTAAGGGGGGGAAAAACCCAGCCAAAACCAGAGAAGAAGAATTCTTAAAGAAAAAAAATTTAAAAATTAAAAATAAGCTCCTTTCCAATTGCCCTACCTTTTACATCAGGGTTCATCTATTTATTAACAAATTAATAAAAATTAATTCAACTTGAATCCTCTGTCAGCTCTCTACAGTGCCTGCCAACTGCTCCTTTACTAAGTTGCTCACACAAGGTGAAATCAAATGAACTTCCTGCACTTCATCCAGGGGAAACTTTCCTCAGAGATGAAATACAAGAGCTCATTTTGAATCAAAGATCCTTATACTACAACTTCATGTGAAAGGTGACTTCAGTGCATCAAAACAAGTTAAAAATATTTGAAGCCATTTTGTCAAGTACAAGAAATATACGGGGATTTCAAGTATGTCAAGCTGAACCTGACTGAGATGATAGAAGGCTGCAAACACATTAATTTACCTTGAAATAGATCACAAAAGGTCAAAATAACTGCCGGATTCAGTTAGTCTTCAAGCTAAGCTCAGGCAAGTGAACCTTGTCATTTCTGTGCAAGAAAAGTAGGAAGATGACGTCCCCTTCCTCACAGAGCTTGTCTGCATTTCAACCTCCTCTATTAAATACAAATACTCTTACTTGCCAACTCCAAAATGTGAAGACGATTTACTGGAGTGCAGCAGGGAGGAAATGCTGGTGACAGGGCAGCGACGAAGGAGCAAAGTGCTCCAAGGGAGATGCAGCTGAGCATCTGCAGGGGACAGATTTGTCATGGGGGCATTGCCCATTTGTTGCACTGGGTAAGGGGTCAGCATCAGGTCTGCTTCAGAACGCTGCCCACTACCTGGTTACCAAGAAAGCAGAAGAAAACTGTAAAACACATCTGCCCAGGAAATGGAGAAGGAACATTTCTCGTTTTGGCACCACATCCCATTCTTGTACTCAAAAGTCGTGCCAGAGTAGTAAGAAGATGACAGATCCCAAGTATAAGCACAGCAGCTATCAGTTTACAATCTACCCAAAATCTTAGAGAGTAGTTCAAGATGAAACTACCAGGACCAAGCAACTTAGATACACTACACACCGAGATGAGGAAATGTATTGGAATGAAATAGTCAGCTACATAGATTTTAATAGCAAAACTATGTATTTCCTTATAGAAGAAATCTATTTTCTTATAGACATGTAGCATAATCAAAGTTTTGGCCATTAGATCTCAAACAGCATGAAAGACTTACAGTGCATTCCAATTAAATGTTCATTTTGGAGAAATCATTGGAAAAACAATTGATTTTTCTCCATTCAAACAATTTATTTGGAGCCAATTCTATCACCTGGGTGTATGTAACACTAAACCATTAACTTTAAAGCAGCAAATAGGAATTTCCTTTAATGATATAGTAACTGATGACAAACTGAAAATCTCCTATATTGCTTTCATACGTACTCACCTACAAGTAGATAAAGAGATTTGCAAGTAGAAACACTACTAAGCTACAACTAATTTTTCTTGGCTCTCGCAGCTCATGCACAACTCCATGCCTGTCCTGTGAAGCCACTGGCTAACAATGGACATCAACACCAAATTCTTTTGACAATTTTCCTATAAACAAACTCTCTTTAAAGTGTTTTCCCTACTTGTCTGGACTGCACTACATTCTTCATATTGCAGCCCTTAGGTAATGAGTTTCTACAGCAAAGTAGTTCACAGTTCTCCTCAGAACAAACTTAGCAGCAGCAGTGCAGTAACTGAAGCTTGTTTGCCTGCAAATCCATGGTTCTAGAACCAACTGCTGGCACGGAGCACCTGAGAGGTCTTGGACCATACTCATTATTAAATACAGTAAATCAAAAAACAGCCTCGTTATGTGGCACTCAAACAATGGTCTCCATTCACAGAGAAATTTTCTTTCTGATCCTTCCTGAACCTTTGGAAGTGTTTAACAATGCAATACAACAGACACTTCAGAAAAGTGCTGGAACAGTGAAGCAGCATGAACTAAACTAGACAAGCTTTTTTTATAGTGACCTTAATAGTCTGTGCTTGTGTATGACAGCTTGATTAAAAGATCAAATATATTTCCATAAAACTTATATAATTCCACATAAAGGTTGAACATGATGACTGAAGAGGAAATTCAAAATTTTTTTCTTCAGTCAGTGGCCTATACTTTATTTCTTAGGGAACAGAAATCAGGATTTCTCTTTCATGGCAAATCCTACAACATCTAAGTATTCTGTAAAAAAAAATTAGCTTGAAAACATGCTTGAAAACACATTGAAAAGTCTTCTAAAGCCTTTAACTACTAGTAATTAACCTACTAATTTTTGTTGCTCAGACTAAGCTGGAAGTTCAGAACATCTGGCGTTCCTGTAATATCACTTCAGACAATTTAATGTGCATGTGCACTCAAAAAAAAAAAAAAAATCAGATCCAAGTCAGCTGGCATTTAACACGCAGAAAGACATATCAGTATTTCCCTTGTGATGGTGGTTATACAGAACTTGCATTTTGTATAGAGATATCACTCCTAGTAGAAGTCTATCCTATGAGAGGAAGAAGAGTCTTCTGAAATAGAACGAACACACCTGATCCTCAAAAGCCCTCTCATTGTTTGTGGCAGAGTGCATCTATCCATTCAGTAGCATAAGAACAGGACTGATCAGTGAAAAGGAGGAGGAAACAGAAAACATGCACAGAATCACACAGCTCAAAGGACTGGAATTAGTTAAACAGCCATTCTTCCTTAAAGTGATTAGGGGTCCTTACTCGAGAGGAGCAGGCTCATGCCAATTTGAAGAACAGCGGACCACCGTAAAGAAGTTTAGAGCTACCTTAGGAGCCTGCAAGGGAACCACTCAAGTAGTACAGTCTTAGTGCTAAAAAAAACCCCACCCGACTCATATATGACAACATCTGAACAGACTGCAGAGACCACATGAGACTGAATACAAGAAAATTCTGTCCAGTTAAAACCTAGCAGGACCTGAAAGCACGACTCAGGCTTGCTTGATTATGCAGACTATCCTAATCCTTCAGCATATGCCACAGTGAACAAGGTATACTTTTCAGTAGCTCCATGTTGTCAAAAGAAGTGTTCTGAAAACCCAGCATGAGTCATCTCATTTCAGAAAGGCTTAGAAAAGGAAGCAGAAAAATGTTTGGGTGAGGCCTAACAGTAATTATGTATTACAGACTGCTTCACATAGGTACATGTACGTATTTTTTTAATCTGAGAACCTCCCCCAGCAGCTATCATGTAAGTGCTGAAGCTCAAAGCGGTAGATTTATCTGTCTTGTCAGCATCATGCTTAATTTCCAGGGAGAAAGAGATATCCACACTGCTACAGAAAGGGTTATGACCACTTTCAGGAAGCTTGTCACTTCATGCATAGGTGTTTGATTCCAGAGCAAGATTATTTGTAGAGCCTTCTTTCAGTTATAGTTTTACTTAGCAAAACAACTTTATGTAACGTTGTTAGAAATGTGACTGCATATGCCCACACATGCAGCAAACCACCATCCAGCTACTGCAGTGAACCACCAAAAAGACCTTGTTGTAGCTGCTTTCTGTATTGTCAGTAAGTGTCAGCAATAACACAGGTTCTGCTGCATTTACACTGTGACTATATTGATTAGAGCATCACATGTATGTCCAGACACTGCAGCAACATCCTCAGATGCAGGATACTAATGAACAATGCCAATTACTTCCAAATCAGCATAAGATAGCACTTGATGACAACTTCAGTCTAAGAAGGAATACTCTCTACAACCTAAACATACACACAGAAAGGAAGAATTTACTGTCTACAAAACAGTTTCATATGCATCTTACACTGGACACTAAAAATCGCAGACAGTGACATTTATATCAACCGAACTGTATGCCCTGACTTCCAAAGAACTAGCTGTTATGCAGGTTGAAGTCCTTGAGTTTTTCAGTCACCCTTACGTTCACTCAGCAGCCCCTCACAACTTAGTACAGTAGGACAGTGTGCTGACACCTGACATACGGGATTTTGCTTTACAGTAAAGCAGTGCCACTAATAAATTCACTGAAATTCTTAACCAACTAAAGCCAAAATTATACATTTATGACATTGGAAAAAAAGCAGTTCTTACCGTTATCTGCATTATATACACAAACCATTTTAGGAAAGCCTAAGCAAGACAAAGGAGGGTAACACAGAAGCATCATCTTAAAGGTTTCTTTACCCAACATCACTGTGCTGAAAAACCTGCTTTATAGTCCTCAACTCCTATTCCTGCTTATCAAAACCTTTTCACAGAGTTACATTTCTCACTTTATCTTGACATATTCTGCACAAACTAATAACCTTGCATGAAAGATGCCTTAATAAAAGAGATATAGATTAGAAGAGGAATTCTTGTGTGTTAGGTTATACTTTGCTCTGATTGGAAAATCATTTGTCAGCACGAGACCTAAGGAAACTTTTTCCTAACTGATCCTGTACAAATACCCGTTTCTGATTGAAATACTAAAGTTGGTCCCTTATTTTTCAATTACAGCCATTTACCACGCTGAAGAAACAATCCCTAATACAGGTTCTTAAACACATTAACTCATTCCATATATTCTTATGACTACAAATACTCATCACTTCAAAAGAGCTCACGGCTCTCTAATCTAATCGCTGAGTACTTTATTCAAACAAAACAGAGGGAGGAGGGGAAAGCAACCCACAATAAATTTGTATACTTGGTAAGACAAGTAACATAATAAACATCTTTCAACAACTATTACTTACAAAGAAACCACCCTTATGACTGAAGCCCATGAAATGAAACTTGCTTCAAACTGAGGGAGTATTCAGATAGAATAATTACTACAAGTTTCTTGCCATATTTTAGACAGCTTCTACATGGATAGGTGCTATTTCAGTCTGGCCTGGTGATCTCTTCTTATGGAAGGCTAACAGCTTTAGAAGCACGCATTCCAGAATTAAGCCCTATTGTTTTCAGAAGTTAAATATGAACATTTGTAAAATTAACCTGCAAGGCCTTTACTACTTATGTCTGTAACATTTGCACTGTGCACAAGAGCAAACCTTTTTCAAAATCAGAGCTGTATATATTAGCATGTATGAAATTCACGTGCAACTGCATTTATTTATAAGCATGCCTGTGAAGCTTAGGGAAGAAGTTTCAACTCACTTATTTCACTGGAAACGTGGTCCAGTTTTTCTTTTGACCTACTGATTAGAACCACCTTCATTCCACGTCTTGCTAACTGCAACAAAACAAAACAGGAGACATTAGAATAGTCATAAATCACTTCCAAGTTAGCATCTCAATTAAAGGAATTGCAATATTCATCAAACATCACAAACAACATATGACCAGCAAGTCTGGAAAAAACCCCAATTTTAAATAGAGACATGAAGGGGAAAACCAAGACAAATACTTTCATGCTATTTCTTACTTAATTCCCTTGACACCAAATTTATTATCTTCTCGGTCATCTAATACAGGTGGATAGGCATATTTATAAAATAGAAAATCAACAGCAGATACTTTACAGAACTTTTACACCACCTCTGCAAGTCAGAGCAAAGACATTATTACCCATAATGAAGTTTAACATGCCAAGTTAAGGTATCCATGGTCACTTGAACACTTGTTGCAACTCAATACTTCCTTCCTTTAGTAAGGCTCCACTCTTACTTTGTACTATTCATAGGCATAAAGGTTAAATTGCTCCTGCAATTCTTTTGGAGAAGCTATCTATGGAACTTAAGCTGTGGCAAGAGCCCTGGCCATCACATCAGACCTACCACTGCAAGTTTAAAATAGGATCTAACAACTCAATTGAAGAGTGTCTGCAGGAAGACAGTTACATATCTGAATTACCCTGCAAAGAAAACAAACTACCCTAAGTCCCTGTTCTGGTGAAAAGGAGAAACAATATATCCACAGTACACAGTGACACTGCCTTTCAGATAATTAACACTACATATAAAAACCAGGTATGTTCTCATTACTCCAACAAAACTCCTTCACTGCCTTAGGAAGCAGATGAGAACCGGTCTTCAACGGAACCTAAAACAAAAAAAAGATCCCACCTAACCAACAAAAAAACCATGCAGACCCAAAAACCTCAAAACATCACAGCATAGTACAAACAACCTGAAGTGACAATCTCATCTACTTTCCTAGCAGGAGTATGCAAACCAGCAGAGATTCTTTCAGAGAGAGGAATGACAGAGTTCATCAGTCAACTCCATACTTTACTCCCACGTGTGATCTCTGAGAAGTAGAAATCTCATATTAGATCTCATGAGCGTAGAGTGAGGTGTGGTGAAACCAAGGACACCCTAGGAACCATTAACAAACAGCTGCCAAATTCAGGCTTACACGTAACTTAAGCTTTCTGCCCAAGGAAAAGATGTGGGGTGTTACAGGGTCTAAAAGGGATGAATACATCCATTCACCTGCAGGCAAGCACCTGGCTCACTGGAACAAATTTCACATAAAGACGACAGTAGGCTTGGAAGGCACCGGGGGACAAGGGAATAACATAGCACTCTCATTCCACAGGATCAAGGCAGTGAAGGCCTTGATCACCTAATCTGTCAGGACAACTTGACAGTAATCTACTCAGTCCAAAACAACTGTGGTCCCATGTGGCAAAAAAGCCCCAGAGATCTTCCTCATGGATGCAAGCTCCAGACTGCTGACAGTGAAATTTGCTCTCTTTCAGCAGTCACGACCTTCGGGCTCTCAGATTGGTTCAGTAGGTACTTGAGTTTTATGGAAAAGTATCCAGCTGTACTTATCTCAAGAGACAAAGAAGTGATGCCAATCCATCCAGTCAGTGGAACCTCACCACTCTTAGCTTCCACCACAAGGGCAAGCTTGAGAGAAACCACTGCTACGTTCACACTAAAGGGATGCACTATGAGAAGTACATTTGAAATCTGGAAATGGAAACCCATTTGCAAGTGGAATTCTACGAAATGGCCAACGTAAAACCCTGTACCTAGGAACCAATACCACTAAGAGAAGTAATCAACCTTGGAAAAGAGACAGCAATCGAGAGCAAGTTCAGTTAAGGTGCTTGATGCAACCACATCAGTTTCTGTTGAGCACTCTGACTTCACTGGCAGAGACCTCGTTGTTTGCAAGGAACCACAACTATGCAAAGAGCAATAACGATCCCCAAGATCCCAGTTGCTAATTACACTTTCATACAGGAACCAAGGAAGACTCACTTGCTTTGTAGATAACCTCACATTTTACTTGTCTCTTTGGCCAATGTCCTTAGGGTTCTGAAATGGCTGAACAAGACGACCTTAAAACTAAACATAAAAACTCACCCAGAGAGGCAAATGTTGGGAAGATACTCATGTAGCCTAAGGATTGACGCAAGCAAGAGTCACCATTCTAATGGAACCAGTGAATGCAGATGTTTGATTTCCTTAAATGCCATGTTAGTGACTACAACATTTTCCACTTTGGTAGCAAAATACAGCTGCTGTTAAAACCCTCTCTCTCCAGGATGGAAAAGAACGACATTGACCAACCACCAAAGCAAAGTTAAAGCTCTGTTAGGGTAGACATAGCAAGAGAATCTAAAAACGTGATACTAAACAGATGTGCATAGTAGAGTACTGAAGAGTATACAACGGGATCACAACCTCTAGTTTATCATTAGCACACAAATACACCTAAGATTAAATTTTAACTAATGATTTTTAGAAAATAAACAGCAGAAAGTGATAGAGGGGCAACAGATAGTTACTCCTGACCAAATCCTTAAAAAATGAAACCTTTCACAAAGGGGTGGTCTAGTAATGCTAAGGGTATCAGTGCTGGGCAAAGAATAAAGATCTTAATACTGCAAGAGTGAGAGTGTAAAAACAGTTCTTTGCTTGGAAAAGGAAAGTAATCTGCAGAACAGAATATAACCCAAGAATCCACAAACTTGTAATGCTCTTCCATCACTTTCCAGTGGGACCATATCAAACTTTCCAAGAGGCAATTCACAACACAAAGTTACAATTCTCACAAATTCCTCCAAAGAAAAGGAAGTTGTCTGCATGATTATAATCACAGCCATCAGGGCCCAAGAAACTGTATGCCAGTGGAATTCATAGTAGCTGGAAGGGAATTTCTAGTAGAAAATCAAGCCTCTGCTGGCAGTCTTCTGAAGATATCCCTAGAGTTAATTTAAAGATTGAAAAGTCTTTTCAGGTATTTCACATTTTACCCTACATCCACACGTCTTTAGCAAGTATTCTTCAACCATCTACACTGTCAAAGGATGGATTTGTGTTTTATTCTAAATAAATACATAAGTAACAATAATAAATACAACTCATGAAAAGTGTGTTTTATTCTATAGCCCAGGAATGAGCATTTGTATCCTTTGGGGTGCTTTGTGCCTACAGTAACCACTGCAAAGCAGCTGTAAGAGGCATTGTTTTCCAACAGTATCTCACACTTGTGACAGCTTTGCTAGTGGGGAATCAAATGCAGGGGTCTGACAGCAGCACACATTCATGCTCCAAAGCAGCCTAGTGCTTAGAGACATCAGCAGAACACAAAGCAAGCTGCAGTTTATTCACCTGGTAACTTAACATGTGGATCCTGATACTCATCTCCCATGATGTTCAGGGGGTGTCTCCCACACCCGGGGACCTCCTCCTGTTAGTGCCATGCTGTGGGCATGGTGACCTCCTTCCACTTGCTCTAGACAGTTAACGTGTTGCATCATTTGCCTCAGTGCCATGTAACTGGGATATTTGGCACGGATGAACTGCCAGCAATATACCAGGATCAGGCACCAGCCTTAATTCCTTTGGCTCCCCTTGCTCGAACCAGCAGTATGAGGTACTACCTCCTGCAAAGTAGAAAGGAATTTGGGACTGCAGGGGCAGGTAGCAAGGCAGGGCACATAGGGATGACGGGAAACCCAAAGGACAAGGACTACCCATGAAGAGGAATGCCACTTTTCTGTGGGCTTTGCAAAACAAAACAAAAAGAAAGATCAAGAAAAAGGGAATCTCTCACAGCTGATCTCAAAGTCATGCTGGTGTTTCAGAGAACCCAAAAATGAGTGTAGACAGGCTCACTTTGATACTAATGCTGAGTTGAAAGTTATTTTTGAAATAAATCGTTGTAAGTCAGCACTATTTGTCATGATGTTCTCTGGGCTTATAAGCTAAATTACCCCATACTAACAGGCACTTTCTGTCTTAAGGAATACATTCCAGTACCATATTTGGAGCCCACATATCCATCAAGAGCAAAAGTACAGTAAAAGAGATAAAGGTAAAACCCAGCTTCAGAGACTTCATGAACTAGAGGAAATAATTGGAACATACTGCTGGCAGCTATAAATGCCATTTAGTCAGTGCCTGGAAGTACCAAAAGGAAATACCAAGGGTTGAGAAAGTTAAAATTATTTTTAAAACTAAAAAAGTTAAAAATAAAAACTGAAAGACAAGGTAGGGGCTGAAAATACAATTCACAAATAAGGAAACTAACAAAAAGGGATACAACTTTTGGCTGGTTACCAGGGGGAGGCAAGGCAGGAGACCTCTTTCTCCACAAATATCTGTGTAAAGATAAGGTGAGGAGATATGACCTGCTGCTTGACAGTTGAGACAGCTTGACATCTTGCCAAGAATCAAGACAGACTTCCAATTGGTAAGAATTCTTACCTCTTCTGCATAGGCTTTTCCAATCCCATCAGTAGCTCCTGTGATCACTGAAACAAAAAAGAAGACAAATCTACATTAGTTGCTTCACAGAAGTAATTGCAGTGGGTGTGTTCATCAGTAGGCTATTAAAGTACTCATTCCAGACAGAAACACATCAAAGTCTCTGGAATAGGTGTACAACTTTTATTAAATCTCTTAGAAAACTCGCACTAAAACCTTTCCATAGGTAAGAAAGGAGAGAAAGAGATGGAGTTAGGAGCCTAATGTGTTTCAAGAAATAGGCTCAGCACCCCTTCACACGCCAGTCCTCTGTCCTAATAGACTTGTTCAGATGCTTTGTGGACTGAGAGAGATTTCCAAGTCATTTAACTAAAAAAAGCTCATTTATGACCATTAAACCAGCTGTCAACTTAGTTTTAAGTATACAGTAAAATAAAAGGTATCTCAAAGCCTGCAAGCATCAAAGAAAATAGATTTTACAACACACTCAACAGATCTCTGTTAGTGTTTCTCCAGCAGGTTTCAGATCCCTATGACCATTGTGCTCACCAGCAGCAACTCTGAGTGACTGATCCAGGCACCAGTTGCAAACTGGGCTTCTAGAGCTTAAACTTTCTCACTCGTGGGTGACTGATCTGTGTCAAGCTTCAAGTCTTTCTAGGATTCTTTTCCACAAGCTGAGAAGCTGTGAGTGACTCAACATGCCATTAGTTTGACAGATTATTCCAGGGCTCTCGCCACTCTAGTAGCTGATCACCTCAGTAAATAGCAATTCCTCCATACAGAAACTGCTTTTCCAACTACTTTTTAAGCAAGTACATTCAGCACCGTTTCTTTTTTCTCTCAGCTTTTTTATCTCACCAAACTCAATGCCTACACCTCGACATCCTTACTTTTTTAGCTCTCCTGTGTCACCTCATTCACCTGTCCATTCTCACTCTCCAACCAGCCACAGAATATACTGGATTTTTTCTGTTTGTCCTTTTATCAGATCAGAACAGCTTGGTTTGTGCTTCCACTGGTTACTGCTGAACATAGCCATGGCCAAATAACTGGGCTTGTTTAATGTTTCAGAAAAGTGAACTGAGAGTGTTGGTTCAACTCTCAGGCCAACCTCTACCTGAATGAAACTCACAGCAGACAGAGGTGTCATCTGGCACTGGGATTCAGCAGTAACTTCCCTTAGGGGCACCGGAAGGAGATGTGTTTGCAGATGATTTGATTAGTTACTGCTTGCAGATCCCCTCTAACAGTTGGCATGCAAACAGCAGCCAGAATATTCCTGTTTGAGTAATAACAGCTAGGAAATGCTGTAAGCATTTCAGTTTCTGTGCCTGCTGTCTGTAAATAAGTGGATGCAATAACAAGAGATGAAACTGCCAGCGAAGGTCCTCTTTGAGCTTGAATAGTCAGGCAACAATTCAATAACAGGCCAAGAAGGAAAGATCCAGTCACGTCCCTGATTTAAACAAGAGTTACAGATGGCCACAGATGAAGGTACATGCATACATGTTTATCCTGTATGTTTAGCCCTTCCCTGGTTTCAGGGTTTATTTGCAAGATGCCATAATTCCCACATGATAAGGATACGCATACTGCACACATGGGATGCTCTGGCTACTATATGGAGCTCTAGCTGCTGCACTGTCAGTGCCAGGGAATTTTATTGAGAAAACTGAGTGTCTGTGTCACGCTTTGGCCACTTCCTTTCCAGCCACCATTAGAGAAGTGTGAGTAACAGTTTAGTTACAGAAACAAATCCACATATAGAAAAGTGAAGCAAGGGTTCAAATGACCAATAAAAAGCAGACTTTAGGGAAAAAAACAAGAACACATTCCCAGGAACTCACTTCCTGCAACCAAACTTGTACCAGTATCGTTACCCACGCAGGCAGACGCACCAGGGTCCTGCAGGACAGCACCATTCCTTTAGTTCAAGGACTAACAAACTACAGTTTCAGCCTTGCTGATCTTGGACACCTTATGCATTATCACACAAGTCATCGTTGCTTCAGCACAACAGCGAAGCAAACAGGAGAACAGTGAACACACACACCAGGACATCTCCCCCTTAGGCTCACGACAGTAGCTGAACAAGTTCTAAGCTCACCCAGTGTGGAAAACATTCAACTTCAGTGACTCGGTGAAAGGGGTTGTTTCTTTCACTATAGTTAGTGACAGTACAAGGACTGAGTCATGCCCTGTAACACTTACAGATCATTTCTTCTCCTTCCTATTCAGAATTTATGGACTTAATGGTTTTATTCCCAGATAACAAGTTCAGCATTTTAAAACACTGTTTTCTGACACTGCAAGTTGTTCCACTTCTAGCAACCGCAGCCAAGAATGCATGCTCCAAAAAGCACCTGTAGCCCTTTAAAGGCTTAGTAAAGTACAAGTAGTTTCAGTCAAGGATATTTACTCATTTATTGAATCTATTGCTTAGATAAATGGTAATGGAACTGGCTGGAGCACAGGACATAAGCTGAAGATCAGGGATTTCTAACTGAAGTGTAACAGGATGGATTTTTTTCCCTTTACAGGCCCTAGTTCAAATTAAAATAACCTGTAGTCCAGAGGTCAAAGTACCCTCCAGAACAGTGTGAGAAATTTAAACAAATCTAATGTAGATAAAAATTACAAAAACCCACCAAGAAAAAAAAAACCAGTACTTGAGCCATCACCTACAGAAAGAGACTCCTGGCTGATACACACTACTGTTTTGCTCTGCTGCAGGTAAAGGCATCACCATCAGAATAAAGTATGCAGCTAGTTTTTCTTGGCAATAAGGGAACTCCTCACAAGATGACACTAATACCATCATTTAATTAGTGGTTCCATGTGGAGAAGGATAACTGTCTTCTGCTCCATGCTCCCACACCATCTTGAAGAACACAGTACAAGGACTGCTTTCCAACATATAACCTAACCCCCACTTTTTTCAGGCCACACTTCTCTTCCTAAGTCCCTTCGAGAGAAGCTGCCTGGCTCAGCTTCCGCCCACTAAAAGCAAATGGATTTCCCATCTACAGCTGCACTGGTGGAGAAGCCATCGAGGTCAACACCCATGGACTGCAATGGGAAACACGCACTAGCAGATTTTAGCATTACCTAAAGCTTGTACATTAGCAAGTCACTTAAAATTTTCATGTTGACTACATTCATCTCTAGTTTCCACACTGGAGCCAAATGTTGCAGTTTTAACCACTCCAAAGTTGTGTCAGTTTAACTAAATGTCTACTATCAACTTGATGTGCTGAAGCTAGTTTAACTCCAAGTGTGGATTAAGCTTTTGAATTCTGTTTCTTCTACAGACTGTCTTCCAACAAAAGTTACAAACTGACTGCAGTTGGCAGAGCTTACAGAAGGCAAAGCAAGCAGGAGAGAAATAAGTTATTGTCTATACAAGAAAGCTGCACCAGCACCTAAGTGTGATTATACACATTTACTCAGTAGTCAGACTAACTGTAGTAGCTTCCCACTTCAGCCATCTGCTGTCTCCAAGAGAGAAGCAAGAAGAGTGCCCAGGCAACTTGTGTGTGAGCCCACCAAGCAAATGTTTGTCTGAATGGAAGCTTGTATTGAAGCATTGGCTGATTTTAGACAAAGAAGTCAACACCCATCTTTGCCTTTACTTCTACAGCCCCCAAAGTGAGGAGACAAAAAGTAAGGAAAGGTATCCAGTAACATGACATACTCTGAAAACAGTTTACTGTTACTAAATCAATACATGCACTTGCATTTTGCTGGAAATGTTCTACCCTAGGAATTTCCCACTGGCCAGTCTTCAGCAGCTCTGGACACAAGGTATTTTGCAAAATAATTAGATCACACCTGGAAAAGATTCCCATCTCAAGACTCTTCTGAAATTAGTGTAAGTAGAGAGCTGACACACACAAAACCCCATCATCTTTCCTCACTTCCAAAAAACCTGCTTAAAAACTCCTGTTTTGAGTTAGAGTCTACACAGCCTGGCACTCATGAGTCCAGTGCACCAAAAGAAATACCTCTTGCTCTTCTAGGTAATGACACTTTGGGTAAGACTGGCATAATCGTTGTTATAATGGGTTACAGATGCAGGCATGCATCCTCTAGTCCTGGCTTTCATTTCAGTTTTGCATCAATAGTCTTATATTCCAACTGACCCTACACTGTTCAGAAGAGTGGACAAGAAGTCAGAAAGCTGACTAAACTAAAATCATTATTCATGCTAGCCATCAGTGTACTGTGAACCCACCAATGCTTTGGACACAGTGATAGTGTGCAGAAAGAAACTTCCAGTGTTGTACCAAGGTCTCCAAACAATGAGAGCAGTATGGGGCATCATCTGCTCTCACTGCTGGAGGAAGTTATACCATATGTAGGCTGTGGATATTTCAACTACCATTGTAAATATACAAGTCATCAGCACAGGACTGCAGATCAGCAGTTAATTTTTTAATTACAGTATTATCTTTAATACGTCATGTAATCATTTCCACACATCACCAAAATCTTCACCTCAGGACAGTATAGAATCTTTGTTCTAATGACTGCCAAAATTTTGCTTCCTATATGGTTATGTGGAGGGAAGAAAGAAAAAAAAACCCCACAAACACTTTTCAACTCCCACTTTGAGTTTATCACACATCTTTGACCTCTTACGGTGTTCTCTAAGATACAGCCACACAGGCATCCACCACAGCCTCTATTACTGGAATAGTTATTGGCAGACACTACTCACTAATCCTCTACACCTTAATATCACCTAGCCACCTCACCTCCTAGTGCTTCACAGATTTTGTCACATACACAACAGGTATAAAGTAGTTCATAAGCACTGGCAACATTTCCTGTCCAGCACCAGACTCAGAGTAACCCTTGACAAAGAAAGTTAAAAAAACTCACCAGTCAGTGAGATGTGTCATCTTGCACTAAATAGGAATAGCTTTCCTGTTACTAAAAAAGTCATAGACCAAGCCTACGGAACACATGCAACCAGCCAGTGACTTTAGAAGATTAAAATGACCAGCGGTACTTTGAGGGATAAAAATGTAGACTCTTCTTCAGAAGGCTTATAGAGGGGTAAATACACAAACATTTCCAGTAGAACCTGCATCCTTCAGAAATCCCACAGCCCATGGCTAAATACAAGAGATAAAGTGCCACCAACAGTGTGGGGAACTCACATGTTCTTTCTGCTTATAAGAAGTAACAGGCACTGTGTTACCAAACAAGAGGTCACCAAAAAAAACCATCCACCACCTTCTAAGAGGTACACTGCATAAACATTCCCTGCTCTTAAAAAAGTGACTACCATTTCAGAGCCAGGCAAAAGCAGAACCTGGCAGCTCATGGCAGTCTGTTTTATGACTGAAGCAAATATTCAAGGCCCAGAGAGAACATTTTTACCTGCTTCTCATGCAGCTAGGACATCTTAAGACAAAAGCGAAGAACGGTGCAGTAAAGCATGAGGCAGGCATGTAGAAACCACCTTGTCTCACAACAGGAGCAAAGACCAGTGTTGACATAGGGAGAAGGAGCAACAGCAAGTATAGAAAATTCTACTGCAGTTCTGCAGAGCAATCACGCTGAAACAAGATTATAGATTTGTGACTCCCCAACTCAAGGTTAGACTACAGTGAAAAAAACGCTTAAAGGGATCAAGCCTGCCTTCAGATACAAACACACATTTTCCACATCAAAATGAACTTTTGAGATGCCTAATAGAGATAAAGCACAGAATACTTTTACCCATATTGCCTCCAGCAAACAGCACCAGGCATACTCCTTGCAGTGCTTTGACTACCTGCACAATGAAGCTAGCAACTATCATGCATATTCTGTACTAGTCTCTTCAGACTACAAATTCATTTTGGTTCAGCCATTTTCCTGTTTTCACTCAAAAAAGGCTGAGTTTTTAGGCAATCTTTCAGAGTACTGCACATGCACTCATGCACATCATTACCTAGGAAGGAGAACTCAGGCCACTAGCAATGTTATTCTCCCTAGACAGATGTGGGACAGATGCTGGGTTCCAGCAATCTGGGAATACCTATACCCCTCCTGTCAAAAAGCTCGTAACAGATCTCAAGGAGGGTGGCTTAGCTACCTTTCTGATCCCCTGAGAGGTGTTCAAATTTGTTGTCAAAATGGCCACTGCAGAGCTAGTCTGTCTGCTACATCCTCCATTCATGCAGAAGAGCCTTCCCTGTCCTGCAAGACTGAATCCAGATACGAGCGAGGGTCTGTCACAACACAGCACCCAGCTGTAGCACACATCAACATAAGATAGGACTCTGTCTCTCTTGTTAAAGCCGTTCAGTTGAGAGAAACTTCACAGCACAGCTAACCTTAGCATAGGTTTAAAATACAACACATAAATAACTGAAGACTCGAGATTCTTCTGCTACGAAACTCGGAGGCTATATTAAGAATATGACAGCTCCTGGGGAAAACAAAAGCTGGCAAGGGGAGAAAAGACTATCCCTGCTTGGCATCAAGCAGTGCTTCATTTATTACAGATTTATATAAATCACTGGCATTTGACCAACACCAAGCTTCTAGATTATCTCCAGCCAACAAAAGTACTTTAGTCTGTGCTGGTTAAAAATATTCTACTTTTTGTCCTCAGCTTGCTAGGAACGGCTATTTTTAGTAAGAGTCCAATCAACCTTATCAAAATCAAGCATCAAAAATAGACTGGAGAAACACTGGAAGCACATACTATTTTTAGCTGCTCAGTCTATCCCTGCCGTTACCCACAAATTCTGACTGCACAGACCATGCATGAGTGCTTAGTTATTCTAGGCAGATCTTAGTCGTGACCCTTTTTTTTCCCTGAACACCTGAATGCAGAAAACACTCGATTGATTAAAGATTAATACAGCCGCAAACCATGACAGCTGCCTTTCGTCTGAGTGCTTTTGGGGAGGGGGAGAATACAGGATGACAGAGAGCTTGCATCAGTATTCCTCTTGGGGATCCATTACATGGAAAGAAAATTGCTATTTCAATTCCCTCTTGCTGCTAAAAATAGCAGCCCCAATTGATTCAAGCAAACAGGGCACCGGCTTAGCAATGCCAAATTTAGAAACCACTGAAGTCCCAAGGAGTGAACGCTAACGCAGTCTAACACATGCCAGCTCATATTTAACAAAGAACAAAGAAGATAAGCATGCCAGCTGCAAGTTAATAAGACAGCAGCAACTCCCTGCATTTTTATTAAATAAAAACAGAAAACTCTGTGCAAAAAATAAGACAAACTTCACATCTATTCTCAGTTTAACTGCTGAAATAGGAAGCCTCATCAGAAAGATCTGTACCTGAGCTGGAATCCCAGAAGTTCTGTGCATTTATTTTTTCATACAAAGGTTTTTTTCTGCACGGAGGGGCTAACACCTAATGGTCAGGCATTGAAAAGACAGGATACAGAAAAAGGTTCAATTCCCGAAACTAAACACTTACTTGGTAACAGCTTGTGTCTAGGAGCTAGGATTGTGGGTAGAAAAATATTCTATAAATATCACAGCACTGACAAGTTCCCATTTCATCCAGAACTACAGCAAGAAAGGGTTTTGGGCAGTGCACTCTCAGGATTCTTTAGACTTGAGAACTAGAAGCATTCTAGAAATTCCAAGAAAAGCATACTGAAGCGTTCATGGAAGTCACACTCAGTGCTTAAGCAGTATCAGTTCCAGTGCCTCTGTGGGAGCTCTCCCAGTTCCAGGCTGGTTGCCTTTTATGCACTCACACTCAAGTCCTTGCCATGAGGTCTTTTTCTCCTGTTAGTCAAGGGCGGCTGTGCTATGGACAGTCTGGGAGGGCAGTATGGGAGTCTGGGGGGAGAGGGGGAATTCTGCTATCCACCCCATCCTTCGCCGCTTTCAAGCCTTTTGATCCAGAAAATGTCAGGTGAAACCAAGATTGCCCTGAACTTAACTTCTGCAGGAGCAAGGAAGTTGTTCAGATCACCTGCTCAAGTCAGTTCAAGTTGAGTTAAGCATTTGCAAAGGCTACAGCTGCCTTGTGCTCTGTCAGACACTACAGTAAGAGTTACTGCATATTAATATTTGGCAAAAACAACCTCCCGTTTGTTCATCACTGTGAAATACGTGACAGATGCTGACTGTCACAGCAAGCACGACCAGGCCAAAGAAACACATGCGTAGAGGTCATTCAAATTACCATTTCTGGTTCTTCCTGCCTCAAGGAGAGGGTGAATACAACACGAACATTTTAAAGATCAGATAGCTCAGGACTCGCACCATCTGAAGGCTTTCAGTGTGTTTGCCACTGGAAACACGCATAGAGAAGTCACTCTTCTGAGAAGCAGCTAAGCAGCCAGAAGAGCAGCCTCTGGGTTTAGAGCCTGCAAAGCTGAAAGACAACTCTACATCAGAAGTCACTAGAAGAAATTTGACATTTTTTTTTCCTTTTTCACTAAGTATTTGTAGCAGGCAGAAAAATAAATTCAAGTTAGTGACATGGCAACAAAGAACCAACACTTGCAAGTAGAAGAGAATAACAAGTGATCTTGGCAAGTTATGGGCACATTCATTTCAAGGCAAAGCTATGCAAGGTGTCAGAATAATTGTGAGCATAGAAAAAGTGGAGACTGGTATAAAACGCAGCACTAGATCCATTTTTAATCAAAAGGCAAACTGTGTCAAACTTCTAAAAGGTGTATTCAATTTAAACAAGAATAATGCTCCATCCCTACAAGACAAAAGAAAATAATTTTATATGATGAAACATAAGAATCTTAGAGTATCATCAGGGGCTGCCTGGGGAGGCAGCTACAATGGTTCAGACCAAGAAAAAGAACTTTATCAGGATAAAAACAAATGACTAGTTACACTACTCAGGGATTGATGTCAGCACAAGTCCTGTTCAGCACTGTTACTAGTGACCACCATGCAAAGAAGGAAATGCTTTATGAGCTTCACACACACAACCTGGTTACTGAAAAGGATCACAGTGTTACACTGCAAAGAACTAGATGGGTCTACAGACCACAGCAATAAAACATAATACTACCAGATATTACACAGTGGCATGGCAGTACCAGATGTCAAGATAGGCACTTGAGACTAACTTTGTTTAGAGTTGAGGTGACTATTGTAAGCAATGGAAAAAAAGTACCTGAGGTGCAGTGGCTGCATATGAAATGGTCTGTAAACTGCTCTTCTGATGCAGCTATAAAGACAACTTATATAACCACTGAGGTGCTTCCCATAGTAACAGAAAACAATAATACATTAAGTAATTTAAAAGGGAACAGTTGAAAAAAATAAAAGGCTGCTAAGATGATTAAGAGTTACCTGTTCCATGAGATGAGTTTAAAAGGGTTTTGTTTGCTCTTCATAAGCTCATGCAGTGTAATCACCAGAAAATGAAAAGTTTAGGCTAATATTGGGAAGAAAATATAAGTTGGTTGTTTGTAGCCAACTGGAAATTAGTATATCTCAAAGGGAGGAAAAAACCCCCTGTTTCTGACTCTGAAGAGCAGAGTAAGTAAGGAACCTGACCTGCTGGAGGAGCCCCGAGATGCAGGTCAAGCCAGAGCCGTCTCTGGAAACAGAGCTACAAACTTGCAACAAGAATCCGTTCATTACTATCTATTTAATGGATAAGAAAGAAAATGGGAAACAAAATAAGCCTGACTGTAATTTGTTTCTTGTCTTTGATACATTCTATCAACTGAATGCTTCTACACTTCCTCAGGTTGTCAGAGGGCATCAGAGAAATTATCTCCCCACACGCCATCTCAACAGATAATTTGACTTCCCAAGTATATCTCCGTTCATCTCTTCATGAGAGAGAGGCTAGTTGAAGTTAGAGATACGAAACACGAATGGTATGAGAGATGAATGTACAGTGGCCCTAACAGAACAGAGACTCTGGTTCCATGAAGAGCATCTGAACTGGCAAGGGGTTCCCTCTGGAAGCCCTTATCCTGCTGGCAATAACTCAAATCATCTCACTCAAGGACCTCCCTATTCACAGTGAGGACACCAGTCTCCAAAAACATCTGGGGCATGAAAAGAACCAACAGCATCGTGTAATGGCTTTTTAAAGATGACACTGTGGGCATGAAATTCGTGTGGTGCTAAATACCACCTTTTCTCTACACCTTTGAAACACTGTTTGACCTTTCACAGCTTCATGACTAGGACCTGAACTATTTAGAGTTACACAAAACCCAAAGTCTTGTAGAAGAAATTTCTTAATGAGCGTTTGGGTATATTTCAAGCATAATGCATCATTCTGTATGAGCATGGCACATCCAATGCATCAGGTCATTGGAAAAAACCTCCCCATGTAACCATTCACCTGTTCCTTCCCCTTTGCATGTATCCAACTATTTATATTGGTAGCACGGGGCAAAAGACCACAGTGTAGGCAAGCTCTCTCACAGTGTAACCATTTTACCACAAGACTAGCTCTTCCAGCACAGAACAGAGATCCAGCTAGCCCAAGACTTGGTCTCTGGTAGTGGTCAGCAGTAGACACTCAGGAAAATTTAAGAAGTCAAGCATTGTAATACTTCTCCAGGATGCTCTTCCTGTCTCCAGCTTGCAGATCTGCAATTTGGTGGACTACAGCTGGTGATTTCAGACAAAATCACAGAAGAAAAAGCTATTAAGATCTTTTAGAGTAACTTTTTTTTTTTTTAAATCCATGTAAACCTTTAGCATCTAATACAGACTGTAACAAGAAGTCACCCATGTGAACTACATCCTGCATGGGATAGTATCATCTCCTTCTGTTGTTTTTGAAACTCATCTGGGATTTGGTGCTTTCTTCACCACCTCTTGATCATGGCAAGCAATGACACCAGTCACTTAACTTTCTCTCTGTCCTTTAAATTGGTGTTGTGGATTTTCAAGTTATTTTATGTATTAATTAAACAGGTAAATCTAACAGAACAAAATTTGTAAGATTAGATATTTAGGAAACCCTTTGATGGGAGACTATCAAGATCTCTTTGGACTACAGGTGTGCAGATAGCAAATTAATTTTAAAAATTAAGCACATTTAAAATACCAAAATCATCTAGATATATTCCATGTATTAGAAAAACCATGCTCCTTCCCTACTCCCAGAATTAAAATCTTTGTTTTTAATGCAAGTTACAGAGCAGAATTTCACTGCAACAACAATATACCAAAAATAGACAAACTGGGAAGCACAGAAAGACTAAGATATCTGAGACTGTAAAAACTGATTTTTTTTTTTTTTGTTCTTAACTTGCAGCTCCAGTGAATCCCAAGCCACAAAACTGCTTGGACATCCCTTACCTTCCTCATCAGCACTCTGCCTTGTGCCAAAAATAACAAACATTTGCAGCATCTAAGTTTGCAACAAAGATCACAGTGCCCAAGATACACCACTCTTTGGAAAAGGCAGGTAGGTGATCTCAGAGAAGAAGGGAGCTGTGGAGACTCTCAGGAACATATTCTCACATAACACAGCCTACCAGCTTTCAGCTGATGAGCCCATCCAGACCTAAGCAGTTCCCACAGACCACTGGATGCCTCCATAAGGAGCCTTCCGGATTCCTGAAAAGCTAAGGAATACCTTGGAGTCATACATTCACTCAGCACTGCACCCAACCAACAAACTTTGCAGCACAGACCCTGAGAAGGAAAGCAGAGCGCCAAGATAGTCCCAAGGGGGAGCCAGGCTGGGTTCACCCCACCTGCTGCTAACACCCCAGCCAGGCGCAGCTGGCTGTGTTGCAGCCATATCTATCCCACACTGTGCTCCTTGGCTTTTTTTTGGACACCACGGGGCTTGCAAACTGACCTAGGTCTGCATGGATGAACTTGGCCACCACTGCACCTTCCTGACAAAGGCACACATGGGCAGCGCAGGAGCCGCCTCACACCTGGACAAACCTTTCTGCTCTGGCTCAGACCACCAGGCCAGGCCTGTGCTCACATCACGCAGTCACTAACATGCTTCTGCCTCACCTGCTTCTTCCTGTAACACTCATTCAGCCCAGACGTCATTACCCTTCATGACACTTTAGGTACGGTCTCCAATCCTTAATCACTGATTTACAATGTGGTTTCAAACTGATCACAGTCAAAACAGATAACATATAAAGGAAAACAGATAAAAACAGATAAAGGAAATGAAACACATGGGCTACTAAATTTCTATTGGAATACCACCTAACCCTGCACTTTCTTCCACAAAGACACTTCCTTAGCATTTCCAAATTCTAATATGCAAAAATTAAAACGTTCCATTTTTAGGAAGGGATGATATAAATCAGAACAGCTACTTAGCTGTGCAGAAGGAAAAACAAGTTTTAACTCTGAGAAAGGCATACTGCTATATTATCTCATGCAGCAGAAATATGACTGATAAAGTGTATCTTTGATATGACTGATAAAGTCTATCTTTGATAAGCAACATTTTAATTATACACATTTAAGGAGGTGACAAGTCATAACACAAGCTCAGTATATTATCTTCCCATACACAAATGTGCACAATTGTACCTGAGAACCTTCCTGAGGAAAGTCTCAACCTACAGTGTCTCTCCAAATTAGATCAAAATCCAATCAATTTTCTCCCCCTTAAAGCAGGTTTAGCATGTGTGAATATACAGTTTAAGCACCCTGAATCTCCACTTCTATCACCAAAAGTATCAGTAACCAACTAGCCTAAAAATTTTATTGCTCTTACATTTGGGAATACCTACTATTACTTATCATAACACTTAAACTTGGCCCTGCCCCAATAAGCCATCTTGGGTACCAGTACTCTAAAGACTTCAAAAGCTTTAAAAATCAAAAATAAAACTAATTAGGACAGAGTTGACGTAGACCTTCAACTACTAATAGAGTGTATGCACCCTTTTCACTTGTTTATCTCAGTTCCCTTCTAGCATTTGAGATCACATCATTCAGGTAAAACCTTAGTAGCAGCCAGACCACTATGAAACTCATCACCCTCCTAACGTGCAGTCCCCTTGGGTCACAAGGTTGTTTTTGCGGCCAGTTGTTCCTGGCTTCCACCTCCCAAAAGCAACAACTCTCTTCTCCAACACCACCAAAAGCAGCAAAGACTCACTCAAAAGCAAGCTCCTATCACTGCTACAGAAAGATTCCCATGTTTGGGCTCAGGGGGAAAAGGAAGGGGCCAGCAGCTGTACCAACTGCTCTGATATGACAACAGTTCCCTGCCAACCTAATGGCTCGTCAAAGACACAAGGAACAATTCTTTATTAAATTCTCAGGCTTTCTACACATATATAGGACAGCTGAACTATGGAGGTTCAGAAGTCCAGCACCCTAGAAAGCAACTGCAATGTGGCACTTCTGTCATGACATTTGTGCTGTATATTTACACTTAGTGAGAGTTACTGCCTCACCATCCTAAAACTGTGTTGCTTTGAGCCCCTACTATCATGCACTAGACAATTCTTAATATCCCAGACCAGAAGAGATCTCCTATCTTCTGTTGTTAGAAGTCAGCTGGCCTACATACATTTATTGCTAAGAGACCTTAAACAGCTTCTCCAGGAAGTAATTTTACACCTGACCAGCCCCTCAAAACCATACATGAAACTATTTCTCCACAGCACTGCCACATGGGGGTATTTTGGGGCGAGCAGAGAGGGCAGCTGAGGTGACCAGTCCTGCAGGAGGCTGGCTTTGCCCATCCCATGCCTTTGCTCCCTGCACCAGAGCAGTTCACCCTCTGCAGAAAATAAGCAAAGCTGCGTAAGCAGCCGAGCACAGAAGATGAATGAACCCTGTGACGCTAAAGATCTGTGAATTGAAAAATCTAATGCATGAATTAAAATCTGTACCCTCATTCCCCCTCTCCCTTTTCCCCAAAAAAGAAACGTATACAGCAGGACATAAAAGGAGAAATAGAGAGAGGTGAAAAAAACGTGGTCTGACACATCTAAAAAAATTGATGGCCTGTCACCCAGACGCTGATGAATATTTTTTACAGGATAAAAATGGCAACCTAGAGTCTAAAAATAAAATGCTGTGCTGCAGACCTGTCTGGTTCAGCAACACCACTGGAATACAAACACACTCCTTTGCTGGTGTATCTTAACTAAGATTTCAGAATAAGAGAAAGAAAAAAAACACTGCAGAACATACATTCTATTTTCAGGAGAAGGGATTTGGGGTTTGTTGGGTGTTATTTTAGTAAGAATTTAGATTAGCATTATACTTCACTTGCATTGTGTAACTGCCATTAAAAAAAACCTGCTAAATTTTAAGTGATTGATGAGAACAGAATACTTCATGCTACATGAAGCAATTTTTTTCTTCTCTTCCCCTGACAATTACAATATAAGAACATATTTATCAGTGCCTTTAAATTGTAATTTCAGTAAGCTTAAAAATGTATTTTTAGAATTATGCTGCTGACAGAACTGTGGACAATGCTATTTTGAAACACACCCCACCCCAGAGACAGAAAATAAAACCTTTTGCTTCATTCTCTATCACAATTTAGATTAAAAACGTGCTTAGCTGAGAAGCAAAAATGACTGAATATCATTCACAAGAAACACTAATTTCTCAAGACTATCCACACTGCAGACAGGCTGCCTTATGCAGTATAGATGCTATTTTTGGCAAGTGATGCAATAGCTGCAAGGGCTCTCCCAGAACCTTTAATTTAAGAGTCCAAGCCACACTAAAACGTGTTTCAAGATACCTAATATCCCTGCACTGTCACCTTCCCATTCTCTGCACCAGCCTATTACCCACACAAGTCACTCCTTTTTAAGTTTTATCTTCCAAGAAAGAAACAGATTTTACATGTGAAGAGAAAAATCTGAATCTATACATCCATCAGCAAACACACCTGCCCTGCATTGTATATGACAAGAAAGTTACACAACACTGCACAGAGATTTTCTGACCTCTTGATTTTCTATTGAAATACAACGCAGCTTGGTTTCCTTGCTGAATTTTTGTGAAGACTTTGAAAAGCCCACGAAGTTAATACATCTAATCCTTCCCAAAGCTGTTTCCATTCTTGGAGATCTTTTTAGAAGTTCTTGCATCTAACACACAACTGTTAAGATATTTCTGCTATGCGACTGTTTCAATAGCTGAAAATTCTAAAAAACAAGAGAAGTTCCTGAAATGCTAGGGCTTTTAAAAATTGTTTTAAAAATAGAATAGGGATTTTCCAGCCCTTTGGATCTGTGATTCCTTTATGTTCTGCAATAGCCATGTGGACCTCCATGTAATAGATTCAAGCTTACTTATAAGTTTTGCACTGATCCCTTTCAAATTCTAATTCCATCTTCTCCCTCCCTCCCAAAAAACCCAGAGTTAATCTCAAAGTCAGAACTACCCAAGAAACTAATTTTGTTTAACTTCTTACCACTAGGGGCCCATGGGAGAGGACGCCATGCAACAGCTCTAGAAAACCTTTATGTTTTGAATGCGTGGTCACGGACAAAATGCATAATGTGTGTGTTATATAAATCCATGAGCCCAATCTGCTGCCCTGCAGAGTTGGAGTCCTTAGCTTAACACAGGCAGGGGACATATAGGAGCTCTTACTTACTATTTCAGACCATCCATTTATCAGTCATGGTCAGCATTTAGGGCTCAGGAGGAATTCCTACATGTATACCATGTTTCCAAGTTTTACACCTCAGCTCCTACGGTGCATTAACAGATTGTGGGTGAGCAGGTATAAAGATGGCTGTGGGCACAGTAAAAGCATTTACTTTGTATAAGGATATTTCCAAGATCTTTCCCTCTTCATGAGTTCTCATCATGTCATGTATCACGCAAGAAAGACAGAAGTAGGAAAGCTTGACAACTCTTTACTTCTTGTTTGAAGCAGTAAAGTTCTGCCACCCCACCACCCACACAATGTATCTATTTCCTCCCCCTCCAACACAAGCATGGGGAAACCAATGTAGGTAGAATTTGTAACATCCACAGGCTATCTGGGAAAAAGGAATTGAAGAGATTTCATTCAGACGCTATCTCTCCCTTAGAGATCCTGACTGCTCAGAAGTAGAACAGAAATTGAGCAGGAAGACACCCAGTGATATTTTATTCATTTTGGCTAGAAGCAACATTAAAACAAGCTGCACTACTGAGAAGGTAGCATTTGCTCTAGGGACACAGAGGTATGAAAATAAGGATTCTGCAGAACAGCTGAAGTGGCAACAAGACTCATTCCCAAATGTGCAACCTGCTCAAAAGTAAGGAAGTTGAAGCACAGAGGCTTCCATATCTGAAGCTCCTAAACAGCAGTATGGGAAGCATCACACAGGGAATTTTACAAGGCCTTGTGAAGGCAGCAGGAGGATAACAACTGCAGAATGCAAGTTCAGGCCCTTCAATGTATATACAGCAGGAAACAAGTGCACAAATGTACATCTGGAGCAATGACAAGCCAGAAGACCAGATCAGTTCCCATAGCCAATTCCTGATGGCTTTACTGAGATGAAGTAAGAGCACAGCAGCCACACAGAATGTGTCATGTTAGACACAGAAGCAAGAAACATTAATTAGTGTCATGAGAAGCTGAAAGAGCTGCTCCCATTCACCCAGCCCACTGCTCCTCACTTGAGGCTGCAGAATTGTGGGACTGCAGGACATTCACAATCCTTATTGCATCCGTGTGCAGCTTGTCTGGGGTAAATGCAGACAAACTAATATGATCACTAGAGGTAAGAATACAGCACTTAAAATGAATAATAAAATTAAAGGGTTTAGAATAAGAAGCCACCTGAGCTAATTAGCAAAGTAGTTCACATCTAGCAAGAACCAACATCATCTTGTTTAGAAATGATATTGGATCTTCTAGTAGAATGTTATACTTCTGTTGTCACCGACTGGAAAGACTCAAAATTTCCAGTCACTCAAATCTTCAGTTCCCGGACAAAAAACTGTGGACTGGACCACTGAAGATGCCTGTTACTATCCAAGACGCAAACCAACATCAAATACAACCCTTCTCCCCTGCTGCTTTGGAATGAAGTATCTGTGCAATCTTGCTCAAACCAACTGCTAAAGTAGCTCTTCTGGGGAGAGAGGGAAACACCCTTCAGGGTGTGCCCTTTGGCAGGTTCAAGCATGACTGCGCATACTCCAAGATCCACAAGAAACTTGTAAGCATGTTTATGCTATGCCAGGAATGGCTCTAAACCTTTTATAATCTCTAACTCTAGATAAAGCCGCTATTTCTCTTAAAAAGTGGAGCCCTCTCAGTAGTACTGAAAATAACTTCTCATGGATAGAGACAAAGATGGCTTCAGGAGTATATTTAATAGATAATGTTCTATTAAACAGATGCAAAGACAAGCACAGATAAAAGATGCTGTAGCTGGCAAGCCTTTATTCAGTTGTCAAGATCTTATAAAGGTAAGCCTTAAAAATGTAGAGGAGTAGCACTAGAAGAATTTAAATTTCTACCATCTTTGTAAGTTACCTAATTATGACGAGAAACAATCTATTCAAATAGATGGTTCTTAAAAAACCCCCCAATAAACTAGAAATTAAAGTTGCTGAAAAGCCATTAAACTTATCTTCAAAAGATACTCTGCCTACAAGTGTGAGATACTGGGCAGTGTTTCGTTTCTCAAGTCCACGTTTTGTTTTCTAGCCTATACACTGGAAGCCGATACAGAAGGGCAATTTTATTTAAATTGGGAGTGACCCGGTGATCCCGCCGCTCCCGTGCCCCGCAGCCGCGGAGCAGCAGCCGAGCGCAGCCCGAGCCGCCCCTTTCCGAGCAGGGCTCTCCGCGCTGAGCGCTCTCCGCAGCGCCCTCTGCCCGCAGCCGGCGCAGGAGCGGCGAGCGGACCCGACTCCTCAATCGAGCACAGCCCACCATTCATAAAAAGGGGGTCGCGCAGAGCGGAAAGGAGACCACGCAGTGCTGAAAACCGAGCACAACTGAACACCACTCTGTATTTTTTGACCCTAATATATATATATATACAGTTTTAGCTAAAATGAGCGTATTTGGTAATTATTGTTCCACAGAGGTCCCTTCCGTCCCACGCTCTTAATTACATTCCCTTTAATTATTTCTATCCATCGGGGGTGGGGGGAAGATGAATAATGTTAACAAGCCCAAGTTAATCAACTTAGAAGGCAACAGTTGTCTCATGAGAAACGCCCTCGAAAAATTATCATCAAGCGTTAGAGAGACTCTTACATTAAAGAGCTCCAGAAATTCTTGACTGTTTTATTTGTATCGGCACTGTTTTGCAATAGGTGTTTGCCTTAAAGATTTAAGGAAGAACGCGAGCAACACTGCCTTTGCTTTCCCGTTTCTAAATAAAGAAACGCCCACCAATGCCTTCTATATTTCACTCCAAGCCGTTGAAAACTTGCAGTATTTCCCCCGGTGGAAAACTCCCCAGACTTTCCCATGGAAACGAGGCTCCCATCAAGCCTCCTTAAATGTTTCAGCTACGAGTGATTCGATGCACTTTCTTCTCCCTGGCAGAGCAGGGAGGCAGAGGAAGCGCCTGCGGGCACCGCATGGGCTGGCGCAGGCTGCCCCGGCCCCCCCGGCCGCACGTGGACCAGCCAGTGTCCCTGTCAGTATCCCAGTCACGCGAGGCGGCCGCGCACACCCGGCCCCCGGCTGCCGGCTCCCACGGAGCGGCGGTGCACGGCGGTCCTGCCGATCCACCGCCCGCCCGGGAAACGTCGGGAGGAGGACACGGGGAGCGCTCCCCCGCCGCCGCCCGGCTCACGGAGGGGGCAGCCCGCCGCCCCTAGAGACGGGCGCAGGGGGGCGAGGGCGCCCCGGGAAGAGCGGGAGGAGGAAGCCCGGCGCTCCCGGCCGGGCTCACACTGGTCCCGCCACCTCCCCGCAGGGTCTGCGAGCAGGCCCCCGTGATGGCCCCAGGCGCTTCTTAAGCGGAGCGGAGGGAGCGCGTTATGTCACCGGTTAGGTAACGGCGCGGGAGCCGCCGCAGTGACGGCACCGCTCCTCCTCCTCCTTCTCCTCCTCCGCCCCCTCCCGCCGCGGCCGGGGCGGCTGAGGTGAGGCGGCATTAACCCTCGGCGGGGGCGGCCTTTCCCCGCGGGCAGCGGATCCCCCGGGAGCGGGGCGGGCTTCCCCCACCGCCCACCGGCGGCAGCGGGGAGCGAGACCGGTCCCGGCGGGAGGGAGACGGGGCGGCCCCGGCGGCCCCGAGCGCCCGCACCTCCGGCGCGCCGTGCGGGTCCGGCAGGGGGCGCTGCGGTGCCGCAGCGGGCGGGCGGGGGCGAGAGCGGACGGACGGACGGACGGACAGACGGAGGAACAGACACACGGCCCGGGGGCGCCGGCGCCCTGCGGCCGCTGCCCCGCGCCCACGCGTGAACCCGGTGTGCCAGGAGCACGTCCTGTTCCCGGACACTCATCCCAGCACGCCCGCGTCATGGCGCACGGTGCGATCAGCCCTGACAGAAAGAATGCACGTTCTCGGGGCGCTGGATCCCCACTCCCGGCCGTCAGCCGGCACTTCCCGAGCGCCTGGCTTCCTACAGGACCAGCCAGGGGTCACCAGCTCGCGCTTCGCAGCCCAGCCCACGCCACGCTGAGCTGGGTGGGGCCCAGCCGAGAGCATTCCCCGCATCCCTCGCTGCCATCTGCCCCACGGATCCCCCCTGCCGGCCTTCACACAGGATCCAACCAGCAGACAGCTCGCCCTTAGCTAGTGGCCAACAGCCCAACACAAGGCAGCAGGGCACACACGTCCCGCAGAGAGAAGGACCTTCAAGGCAGTCCACACTACACATGGATTTCAGGTCCCGCTGAGCTCCGGGTCCATCAGGGAACACTGGCACAGACACAAAACTATTCATACTGTTCTCAACACATACCTTGTCCCTGGCAAAGTGGAGACTTCCATGGATAGTTACACCAAGAATGCAGCACTCCCCCGACAAGGTCTACCACAACCTCCTTCCAAGGTCTTCATTGCAGTCTTCCTAATGCCCATTTCATTTACGGAGTCCACTCAAGCAAGTGGTGACAGGACTCTTCAGCTTGTCCCAAGAAGCAGACCAGTAGTCATGGCTCAGATAAAAGGGAGCTCAGAGGAATTTCCAGCAATATCCTCTATCCACAGATGCAATGCTATAAAGGGAGAATAGCTTCCAGCAACTGCCTGGATGCTCTGGAAAGCAGCATGCACAATAGGTTGCATTCCTCTGGCTCCTCGTTTGACTCGAGGTACATTCTGACCCATCTCTCTTCTATTTGCTGGTCTCCTTCCTTTTTTGACACCCCGTTCTTGCAGACCTCCAATTCCAACTTCTCAAGGACTCTTTGGTTTAGAAAACTTTATAGGTTCCACAGCAAAAAAGGTTTCCAGTGGAGCTCCCCCAGCTCCTCTCTGAGTGGGACTGGGGGCCAGTTGTTGAACTTCTCTCTCTGATCCAAGCGAAAATCCTCCTTTAAAAGTCAGACACTAGAAAGAGCAGTGGAGGTTGTTCTTACCACATCTGCACAGACAGATCTCGGTACCTTTAGTCCACTGATCAGAACCAGACTGACAAAACAGCATTATTATCCACAAGTCCTTCTAGCCTCTCTCTCAATGGACCCCTCAAAACTGCACAAAGCTCCCTCCTTGCCAGTGGGAACTGCTCCAGCATCTCTGCTGTTCTCTTGCAGGTCCTGTAACCCTTTCTTACAGCATATTCCAACAGCCAGTGTCACCTCACCAAAACACCGCTGTCCCACAAGCACCAGGACGTGCACAGGATGAACACAGGCCAGCTGGGGCACAGCACAGTCTGGTTGGAGGCCGAGCAGCCCATTGCATATGCAAACTGTCACAGCACTAAATTTAGGGACATCATTTACACTGAAAACGTGGCTAGAGGAAGTAGCTTGCATTAAAGGAATTAAAGCACCTTAAGCAAGAGAAGGAGAGGAAAAATAAAAAAGCTTTTTAAGAACATGATCACTGCTCCAAGATTTAGTAATAAGGGCAAACTTCACAGAAAATCCACAGCTAGTAAGAATATATGCATGTAGTACCACACTGGGCATTAAAAGTTTTTATGCTTACATGCATGCCATACTACTAATCACCCCCAAAGTAAGGCTTTAAAATGAAAATATAAACCAACTTCTACAGTAAAGGCTATTTTAAAACAATGTGCATTTATGAAGAAAAGATATATGTTTATTCAAATCTACTTCCTCACTTTGTACAAAATTTGTGCTGAAAGTAAGTTTGAGGAGACAAGTTCTAGGTTAGTGTACAAGAAATACAGTTTCAATCCAAAGCTTACCAACAGTGACTGAAACAAGCTATTCTATACTGGAAGTCACACTAACATTTTTCTGAACAAATGCATTATTTTCATACATTGCCAAGGCAATATTTTGCATCAGAAATTCTATACTTTGATTTAACCTCAACCAGCAACAGCATAGAAGTGACAAATCCACCTGGGATGAGATGCTACCACAATTCTGCATAGCTGGCAGCTTGAAAATCCACCTCTTTCATTTTCAGAATTTCTTGGCTTACAAAGACTTTCAGATGAATAAATTCCCACCCCACCATTTTCAAACACTGTAAAACATCAAGAATTTGGTTACCAGAATAAGAGTTTGAAATATAGCCAAGCACAACCGGTCTGTCCCCAAGGACAAGGTCACAGAAAGAACAGAATACTAAATTACTGTAGAAGGAATGACAAAAAGTTTTATTCCTTAAAATTAATACCCTAGCTATCAAATCAAGGCAAGACCATTATCCCAGCCTTTGTAAAGGAAAGGAGCTAGTTAAAACCCGTTACCAAGGACTTCTAAAACCTTACTCTGCAACTCACAAACAATCCTCTCGAACACACAAGAGGCACATTCCACCTATCTTGACCCACAGAGAACTGAGCAAAACAAAGCTTTGGAATAGCCCATCAAGATGGGGCCAAGCAACAGAACTGACAATAGGCTCCTCCTGCAGTTTTAGGCTCAGTTTCAGCCAGCTTAGCTGCAGGGTGTCACCCAGCCGTGCATTCCTACTGGCTTCCTTCAGCATCTGTTTGCCAATTGCTTTTCAGGCAGCTCAGCAAGCTGACCCAGCTAACTGCAGCTGGTCTTTCTTGCAGAGTCAGAGGTCAGCCATGCAAGCAGACCTCACCAACACCATCACCATGTCACACATTGGCTCGAGGCAACGTAGGGGAAGCAGCAAGAGCTCACAGCCTGCGACCAGAGCAGCAGCAATTCTTTTGGCAGCAGCCTGATCTCCGAGCAACTCAAGATGACCACTGGGCTCAACTGCATCTTCAACACAGTTTCATAATACTGCCAAGTTTCCCTTCTGTTGCACCAGCACTGGAATTCATATGACCGAAGCAATCCATGGAGCATAAATAGCCCCAAGTGACTCATCTTCTGCAGGGCAGACTCCTTAACCAGACCATCACATAAACAGACCAACATCAGTGCCAGCATAAGCTGGAAAAAAGCAAGATGAGCTCTCCACACCAAACGTTTACACCAGAAAACCACACACTCAGTCTTGTGATCAAAGGCGTCTCATTTATAAACCGACACCATGTGAGAACATCAGCAAACTGCTTCCAGTGCAAAGGAACATGAATCAGGCTCTGGAGGCTGAAGTGAACACCCAAGGTGAAGAACCAGTCCACCAAATGAAGTATTCTAGATCAAAACCTAGGAACCAACACAAAGTTGCAGAGCCCCAAAAGTTTTGCCATAGATCTGGGTCTACCAGGACAAAAAAACTGAGGTAAAGAGTTTGTGTTAGGACAGGTAACTTGCCTTTAAGCACATCTGTAAGTTAACAGGAGTACACATCCCCTTCTGCCGTGCCAGACAAACACTGGGTTGGACATGTTGGACAATGGACAGCAGGAACCAACGGCAAGACATCCTAACTCTAATCCCTTGTTCAACTGCTGACAAGGTAGGAGCTTCTTCCAGCAGTGCAGTGATCCTTTACCGCCCTAACCTTGCTGCTGCTGCCTCCTGTTAGAGATCTGACTCGTGAGCCAAGCTGAATCACCTCTACTCGCCACACTCTGGAGATGGAGAGCTCTTTGGCAGATGGGACTGAGACACCAAGAATTATGGGCATATACAGCTCTCTCAAGAAAAAATATTTATGAAAAATAGTAGTGAATAACAAGTTTATAGATCAAGCACCTTTGCTGACAGGATAAGAATCCTGGGGAAGGGAGCAGAGGGGCTGAAGCCTATGGGAAACAGATCTTCTAGAGACTTCAGAACACGGGAAGAGTTTTGGAGAAATAGATCTGCCAGTCACAGATGAGGAATGTGAAACTGGGACTTGTTGGAACAAGGATCCAGTGGTGAAGTAGAGTATGGAGAAGAGCAGCATGCAAGCATAAGCAAGTGTTGACTGGGTAGCAGCAGCTGCAGAATTACAGACAGTTCTCTGCCTTCTGCTTTCCGTACCTACACACATCCTTCCACACCTCTGCAAACCTCTGCATCCAAAAGCAGGGGCCAGATTCTTTAGTCTCTGCGCAACAGTTTCCTTCTCTCAGCAATAAAAATCTTTGCCCCACTGAGCTTATCATGTCCCATTCCCCTTCTCTCATAAGAGCTTTTCTCCCTTTCTGCTTCAGTGGTAATCCTCTAACATACACAAAAATCCTTTGGAAAATTTGTTGTGATTAACACCCTAGAGCAGAGCTCCTCAAAGTCTGCTCTTTTTTGTCCAGTTAAGTACAGAGCTCCTCAAGATGTAAAAGCACAGCTGTCCCTCAAGTTCTGGCATGTCAGATGGAATACACTCTCCTAGAACACATGCCTCACAATTGTTTAAGAAGAGAAAATAGAAGGGAGGTATAAACAACAGAAAAAACCAAAACATGCAACCAAAACCAAACCTAGACAGTCACCTGGACAGTTAGTTCTGCACATACACAGGCCATGCCTGAAGCTGAGCCACTCAGTTGTCTCCCAGAACTGACAAGCAACTGAATCATGAGAGAAACACAAGAGAACCCTCAAGAGAGAAAGAAGCAGGGAGGGTAACAAAAATGGGAAAATAAGTACAAGAAACAGTGCGACAGGCAATATTTTCCTTGAAGCTCAGCTTCTGGACATCTCAACTCCAGTTTTAAGAACTGCTACACAAGAGGTTTCTTTCAAAACCTACAAGCCAAACCAGGCTTTTAGGTGTCACCATCTGTGGCTAAGGGCAATGGAGTAAATTAGAAGCTCAGTAGGAAATTTTGCATATAGCTCTCTTCCCATGCTAGCTGGAGAAGCTTGTATTGTGGAACAGGATTTCAGCACTGCTAATGACTCACCCAGTGAGTGATGGTGCACTGCTCTGCACTATACTCCAGGAATCTGGGAAGTTGCACAGATTTGAAAAAACAATATATTTCATTAAGATTAAATAATCAGGAGTCAAAAAATAGCAGATTTAAGGTAGAATTCTTTTGTGCAATTAAATGTACTACAGGGGAAGGAACTCAAATTGCCCTAATTCTAGCATTTTCAGATATTAGTGTACTCAGTTTGAAAAATCTTTTGCTTTTCTCTCGGAACCCAGGTTTCCTAGAGTGTATCATTAAGTGAGGGCCACAGGTTATCTGAAGCTAGAAGCAGCCACTTAGGCAAGTGATTAAACCATTCAAGCCCAACACAACCTACTAGTTACAGTGTTTATCCCACATTTGTGTTCATATAAAGGCCTAAAGAATGACATCTGGCATTTCTGTTACAATAATTAGAAAAGAGACTTTCTTACTCTAACCCCTTCCATAGCAGAGATGGTCATCCCCACTCTATGTATTAGGAATTGATATATTCACAGGACCAAGAACATGTTTCACCCACCTACCAAAAAACAATTCCCAGGTGGAGAATTACTGCAGTTTTCCCAAAGGACACTCTCAGCTCTGCCCTCAGACCCTCAGGGCTCCTGCTACTTACAGAGGAGTGCATTTACTCAACTGGCACCAACACCCAGTACAATTCCAGTTGGGACTTCTTTGCTGGACACACGTCTGTGCTCACCACTTTTACACAAGACCTTTCCTTGCTGTCACCAGGGCACTTCACAGGTCAGCTTCCCAAAGGGAGGGAAGTACACTGGCCAAAAGAGCAAAACAAAGAAACTGTGGCAAGATACTACTCTAAATTACATCCTTGTATAAATTCTCTAGTTTTCAGTAACCAGTTTCCATTACAAGTATTCCTGCTTTAAAACACGCAGAAGGTGGGGAGAATTAGCTAGCTTGAAATAACACAGCTATTCATACCCTGGGCTAATAAATTGTCAAGCATTTCCCTCTCAGGCTGTTCATCATAGACGGGAATTCTTTTCACCTTAATGCAAACATCTGTCCTCCACTCACTGTTAGCTTTTTTTTTTTGCAGGTGGAGAAACCATACTACAGCATTTAACTTTCTTTCACATACATCTCTGCTCCTGCAGTTGAACATGGCAAGGCCTGTTCATATTCTGAATCAAACTCCAGAGCTGGAGATTAAGATCTTAGTTGATGCTGAAGCTGGTGGTGCCCCAACACACACATTTAGTGTGCTGGCACAAGCCAGAAGTGAAGGGCTGAAGTCCATCAGCCACACAGCAGAACTGGGACTCTGGACTTCTGGGCTCTGAGCAGTTGCTCTCTCACTCCTCTTCCGACCAGAGAGTGCAAGGAGGAGCACTTAATGCAGTAAGTGTTGAGCAATCCTACTGAGCAGAGCTTTTAAACAGCCAGTAACATTACGTGCAAAGGAAAACACCTGAAAGAAGCAATCAAGCAAGCAGGAAGACAGCAAAATTGTAGAAAACAGCAAAGTATGGTTCACTGCTTTATACTGTCCAGGAAGCAAAACTGCTTTTAGGATATGTTAATAGCAACAGCCTACGTAAAAAATACTACAGATCCTCCCTGACTCACCAAGAGCTGCAAGGTCTCTGAAGGAGTTGCAGCCCACTCAAGCACCACACAGTGCAAGCTGCCAAGTCTACAGAAACAGGACTGGAGACCCCACCTCTGCTGGGTTGCTCTGGAAGAGCATCATCTGCTTAGTCCAACAAGCACAGGCTGGAGCGAGACACTGACAGAAGTCTTCTAAATTACAAGCTATGGGTAGGACTGATGACCAAAGGCAGACAGCTAATTTTTTTTACTTGAGAAAATTTAGAACGGATACTTGGAAACATTACATTGTGAATAGGAAAAGAAAAATCCATACACACTGGAGCACAGCACTCCCGAGAAGTTCAGACAGGATCAGGACACTTGCACCAGACTGTTCTCAGAACCACTCCTCAGTGCAGCAACCCTTCAGAAGCACTTTGCAAATAGCCATACAAGAAAACAAAACATGCTCTGAGTTCAGGCTGCACGTTTCACTTCAGCTGTCACGATCACAAGTAAGCTACAGGTGAACTGGCATATTTTCACACATGCTTAACATTACGTTTTAGGTTAACAAGTGCCATGCTTTATTTCATAGGAGGATAGAAATGTTTGTGTAGCATCCAGAACTGAGAACAAGGCCAGAAAACCTTTACCATGTATCTGAAGTGCTGAAGATGATTAATCCTTGAATAAGTGATTCTGCTAAAGAACAAGAGATAATCAAAAGCTCCCCCCAAAGCTCTGCACACACCAGTCAAGCACTGTTGTGCAGGGAAAACAGGGAGTTGGGCAGAGCCTCTCCTCTCACATCCTGCAGGGAGAGCCACGCTAAGAGAGATGGAAACTCCTTTCCCCTTCGTTTCCCTACTAACTACACTCTCACCACACATCGTTCTAGGTTGGCTGTTTAAATCTGCAAAAGTGATTTGTGACATGGTCTGTCAGCTATCTATCACTGCACATTGTGAAACACCTGCAAAGCCAGACTGCACTTGTTTGTGCAACAGGGATTGAAACACGACATTGCTTGTGAAAGCTGCTCAAAGTCATCAGCAAGCAGCCAGCACTAAAGGGAATGTCCTTTGTATGGAGTTCTTAAACCGTCATTAAAATAATCTGTCATCTGACTTATTCCATTAAGGTTACCCCAAGAACTTCATAAAGATCAGAGTCTGTTTCATAAGACACCATTTCCAGGGACCACAGCAGGATCTCACAGGAATCTAACTCAAATCATTTAAAAGCACAAAATCCAGCTAGTCATTTCTTTCTCTTCACATAAGCATCACCTCTTATTAACTTAATAGTATTATTGATAAGGTCTGATTTACAGAGCTTTTTATTACCCCATCTTACTAGCCAACAAGAGTTTGGGAATCACACCCATATTCTTAGCTTTTGAAAGACCTGACAGTACAGACTCAAGTAAGTGCTACTCCACTGCTCATGTACCCAGTTACATACATTTTTCATGCCTCCCTTAGTGGCCCCGGTACACAAGTTGCTATTTTTAGATGCTGGACTATGCATAGCCCATGTTAAGTAAAAGAAGCCGACAGGAAGGCAGAGAGGGTCACCCAGCTTTGCTGCTGCTCAAAGAAGTTATTGTTAAATATTTACACAGGACAAGAATGGTTTAAGACTGAGTAAGGGGATTTTGTCTAAAATAAAATTACAGGAAGTTAGAGGCAGTTGAGAGCACCATTCTGATTAACAACCTCTCACAAACTCTTTTTTAAGAAATCTAGAGCAAATTGCCCACATTTAGTTAATTTTGCATGTTAGTGAATAAACTCTAAGAAGCTTAATTAAGGCAAGCTCATCTTCACAAATGTTTGTTGGCCCAAATACAACTGTACAGCTGTATTCACCACATGAGAAAGCACCACCACCATCAGACATCTTGTAACCACTAAATGTAAGATTATTCAACCATGACTCTATCAAAGACACCGGGAAAAGAAGTAGATCTTTTTCTAAGCCACTGGGAGACTTGAAAGAAAACAACTTTTCTTTAAGTGTTGTAAGTCAAATCACACAACCAAAACAAAATGTTTTCTCTTAACACGTCACTTTAGCTATGGCAAATTTGGAAAAAAACCCCAAATTTTTCATTAAAATATCTGCAATTTTGAGACAGGAGAAAAAAAAAAAGTATAAGTATCCACCCAACCAAATATTGACATAACCAAGATGTTAAATGCTTTCTAGCACCAGATCAATCCAACTTGCACTGACAGTGTGTTTTGAATATACAAAGTTGATTACTGGCATATACCAAATTGGTCTGACCTCACAGCTGACCCTCTCCAAGCAGGAGGTTGGACTACAGGGCTCCTGAGGCCTCTCCCAGTCTAAATTCCCATAGGATTTTGAATTCATTTTGCCAAGTTACTGAAGGGAAGGGGCAGAAAAACAATTTCATGTTTTCCAGAAAAAGAGGTGGCTTCCTAAAATAGGAGACACGGCAACTCTCCAAATGGGAGCTCTAACAGCAGCAGGCAGTTCCCTGCTCCAGACACTCTGTACTCCAGAATACACCCAGTTGTCAATGGCAGAGAAGCAAGGTGGCTGCCTGCCACTACCATCAATGGGAGTAGAACAGGACTCTCATCCAGCCTAAGGAAATACCACTAGGGATCACAACTATCAGCACTAGCAGCAGATCTGCCTGTCTAGAGAAAGGCAGGGGAGCAGTCACATCTTTGCTATATCCTTGGTGATTTCAGAATGACTCCTTGGCGCTCTGCTTCTGTCGAGTCCATGGTTTATTTAGGTAAATTGTTTTTCAATCAAGGGAGCTGTTATTCTTATCTTCTGTTATCAACTTATGAGGCACATTAAACGTAGAACATTCAACCCAGGAGTTTTCACAGCATACTCTCTCAAGATGCACCCAAAAATCTCACATTAAAACATCCACCCAACCTCCATACTGTACTTCACTGTACAGCAGCCAAAAACCAAGCCAAATGCAAGTTATGCAGAGAGAAAACCAGAAAAGCTGCATGCAAACCTTCACATGTGTGACTGTAGAAAAATTAACGTTTTGTCAAAAGATATGCTATTTCTAGTACAAACCTAATTTTCCCAGAGTACATTACCAGTTCACATAGTTGTTCCTCCTCCTCACATCTCCTCCTTCTAAATACCAGCAAATTAGAGCATAGACAGAAGCAATTGCAAATATGCATCCAAAAAACCTCTGAAAAAACAAGGAAAGAACTTGCAACCCATTTCAGACATGCAAAAGAGCTAAAGGGCAGAGAGAAGCCCTTCCAAAAGTGTTTTAGGGTTTTTGTCAAGTTGCTTTCTAGTTGTGCAGTAGAAAGAATGCATTGCCACAGTAAATACAACAGCCAATTAGCATCAAACCTACTGGTTTTTAAAAGACCAGAAAAAGAGGAAATGCACTTCTTCCTACAGTATTACTTAGTAATTTGCTAATTCTCAAGGTGACCCAAAATATCTGCAGCTGTGTTTCTATCTTCCTTTCTAGAAGAGAAAACAGAAAGCCTGCCCAGCCTATTGCTGGTGCCACAATGTACTTCAGGGCAAACCACCCCAGTCCTCATTCTGACTATAAGAACCTCTTCTCATTTCAGCTGGACTCTACAGCAGCTGTCCCCATAAAGCAGCATCTCACCTGCATGAGCTGCACACAGAGGACACACAACTCCTAACTCATGATGGCCACATGTCTTCCTACAGTGACAGCTCAGGTCCAAACTAGCAGGCACCGTCACCCTGCTTCTCCACTCTCCTTGACACTGCAGCAGTGCTCCCACTTTAGAGCAGAGCAATAAACAGAGAATTTAGCTGTGCTACCAATGCTCCTCTTCCTCCTTGCCTTGAAGATCACAATCATAGCGAAGAAAAAGAACAATTCTGTGAGCAGCCATTGGCCACATACAGTGGCCTGCTGCTGCCTGCACTTGTACAAAACAGTGACACAGGACGTTTGCACTGCAGTTCTCTGGATGCTTGAGGATGTGACTGTGGGATGATCTGTTGTCTACAGTTTGTGGTTCCAGCTGATAAGGTGGCATTTGGCTCAAGCACTGCAAACTTCCATGTTTGAAACAATGCAAAACAAGCTAAAGTGGCAACCAAGACTTCTGTGATGCACCACAAGTCAGCAGGCAACTGATAATGCAGTAATATATTCAAAACCAACATTAGAAAGTCAAAGAGGGTTTGGGTCTCCTCTGCTAACCATATCTTTAACAGGCATAACATTTCTGCAGCTGGAAGGAAGACATGGGCCTTAGTCATTTGTACGTAAAGCTGTAACTTGTCCAAGGCACTGCTGCTGCATTTCAAGCCTGTGCACGCAGGACCCATTACATGCTCTGGCATTATATATGCTGCCAGTAGCTGTGCTGGCTTACTGGTGCCTCATACAAGCAGACATTCAACTACACAACCATATGTTCACATACAAGCTCTGTGTTGGCTGCAGCAGGGGTTATGGGGGAGCACAGTCATTAGCCCAGCAATCAACCAGCTTGTTGCGGGACTGCTCTACCTACAGGTCTGACACCTGGAAGCAGCTGCAGCATCTGAGCACCTGATGCCCTCCTACTCCCCTTGAGGGATAGAAGTACCTTTTGCAGCCTTTTAAACCATCTCATCTTAAATCCACAGCTCTTACAGTTTGCAATTATTTCTGTGGCCCACCTTATCAATTCCCAATCAGGCACACGACTTGCCCTTCCCACTGCCTTTGGCAGGAATGGATTTTAAAATTCTCTTGGCCTGATCGGTTACACCGGCAGAGAAGCCCTTTCTAATGTTTCATTATTACTTAAAGGCCACAGTGGCAGTGGCAGACTGAGATGGAAGAAACTATCGTTCCCCAGCGTGGCACATGTGACCAAGAACCGAAGAACTGAGAAAAGTTAGCGAAGCGTAGCACTGAAAATACCCTCTAACAGCCTCTGCTGTACTTCCACAGCGCTCCTGTAATTTCGGGATGCCAGTTAAATGTTCTCGCCAGCCCCTCCCGGCCACCGCTACTGTCACCCCTTCCACAGGGGCGGCCACTCGTGCTTCAGCCGCTTTCTGAGCGCGGCGCGGGACCGAGGAGGGGACGAGAGGCAGGAACAGGCGGGGTTGGCACAAGTTTCGCGCCGCTCCGCGGTTCGCCCGTCGCTCTCGGCATGGCTGTTCCCCCGTCCTCCAGCCCGGCGCTTCTGTCGGGGCAGCCCGCGGCTGCCGCCGTTCGCCCGCGCACCGGCCGCGGGACAGCGCCGCTGCTCCCGGAGACGGGCAGGGGCCGCGCGGTTCCCGGCTCCCGCTGCGCCGAGAGCGGCCGCTCCTCCGGGGGCGGCGGGGACGGGGCGGGCCTGACGTCAGCGATGAGGTGCG
>WBMZ01008807.1:0-75717 GCA_013400975.1 Atrichornis clamosus
CGGCGGGGGGGGGCCGGGGCGGGACGGCAGCAGCGCGGGGGCCGAGCGCAGGCTCCCTACTGCCCCTGCCTGGCGCTCCGGGGGCGTGTGTGCGGAGCGGGCAAAGCGGGGGCGGAGGGCAGCGCGGGGAGAGAGAATTTCGGGAAAAGAAGAAGAGAGAAAAGGAAACAGAGAGAGATGGGATAGCGAGGGGACGGACAGGCTGGGGTTGGGGGGGGGGCGGGCGTCTAGGCTCCTCGCTTCTCTCCCCGTCCCCTGTCCGAGCCCCTGAGTCTCTGTGCGTTGCCCTCCCCCTGGCTCGCCCCGTCCGGCTCGGCCTCTCGCTCCCTCCTCCTCCTCCCTCCGTCGCTCACACACAAACAAAATGGCGGCTGTTGTTCCTTCGCTCTCCCGAGCCCTCGGAGGGAAGCGGCGGCGGCGGCGGCGGCCGGAAATGAGCCAAGAGACCACGGGGGGCGGGGCCGCCACAGGAGGCGTGGTCACCCCGCGGGCGTGGACATCGCGGGGGCGGGGCCCGGAGGCGCTCGCGCACACAATGGAACGCGGGGGGCCGGCGGGGTGGGGGCGTGGGACCGCCTCTGCGGCCGTCACGAGACGGCGCTCATCCAATCAGCGCTCGCATCTCACCGGGCTCTTCCGCAAACTCCGCTGGTCCCGCCCCTTAAAGGCGAAAGGGTTTTTTCCTTAAAAAACAAGGCAGAAAAAAAAGGCCCCTTCTTCCTGCCCCGCCCCACACGCCGTTTTCTGTCGGCCTGAAAGTGCGCGGCGACGCAGGGGAGCCCGGCCGGACCCTGCGGCTGCCCAGCCCTGCCCGCTGCCCGGTGGGCTGGGGCGCCGGCGGGCGGAGCGCGGTTCTTCCGCCGCCACCCACCCTCCCTCTCTTCCCCTCTCCGTCCCTCCCCGGCTGCCGGCCGCCGGCCGGTTCCTCGCCGTGCCGGCGGGCGGGGCGCTCCTCCCGCAGGTCCCGGGCCCTGCTGCGCCACAGACATGGCAGCCCGGGCCGGCAGCCCCCGGCCTGCGAGAAGAGGGGCTGAGGAACGGGGCCCGCACCCTGAGGCGAGCGGGTGGATGTGCGAGATCACAGAATCAATTAGTTTGGAAAAGCCCTCTGAGATCATCGAGTCCAACCTATGGCCGAACACTACCGTGTCAACCAGACCATGACACTGACCACTTCCAGTCCTTCCTTAAACACCTCCAGTGACGGTAACTCCACCACCACCCTGGGCAGCCCATTCTAATGTCTAATCACTCCTTCTGTGAAGAAATTCTTGCTAATCTGGGGGCGCTCTGTACTGCCCAGCCTGGGGGCGCCCAGAGCTGTCGCAGACTCCCGTCGGCGTTACAAAACGTAAACAAAAAACGCCAAACTCTAAACTTTTGTGCCAAGGGGTAAATAAATCCACAAGCCCCGCGCCATCTGCCAGATCCCAGCGTGTGCCGGTGAAGGCGCAGGGCACGGTACGAGGGATCGCAGAGCCCTCACAGCGCACCCGCCCCACCGAGAGGCTGTCGGCAGGGACAGGTGACGCTGGCGCGGTCCTTCGTCAGCCCCCGCGGCCCCTGAGCCGCTCCACAGGTTACGGACCGCCACGAATTTTCCTCAAATCTCAGAGGGCTCATCCGTGAGGAAATGCCCCATTCCGGCATTTCCCTTCGATGAGTTTGGACTCCGTCCGGCCGCACACCATTACAGGATAGGAGTGGAAGGGAAATGCAGGCACGTGTATGTTTTTAATGGAAAAAGCAGAGGGGGTTGATCCAGAGGCGGACATTTGCGAGGACGACTTCCCTTGCCACTCAACGTCAGGGCTGAGCTCTCCGCAATCCATGTAAGACACGAAATAGGTATTTGGGAAGAGCCTAGACTAAACACAGAATCAATACTACAGCCTACAAGGGGAGCCTACAGGCAGGAGAAGATTCACGGCCCTGTAAGTTATCCACCAGCTCCCTCACATACTCCCACTCTCCAACTTCCCTTGTTTGGGCTTTATTTCAAGCAAGATTGTTGTTCTCTCCCCTAGCACAAAAGGGAGAACACAAACCACTTCAAAAATGCTTAAAGATTGTATTAGCCTTCCTCAAAAGTCTTGGAGCCATAGGCAGTGCACAAAAAGAGGAGGAGGGAGCCTTTGAAGGACAAATAAGACTGAAGAAAATAATTTGTAGAGCAAAAAGTCTCAAAACTAAAGTTGTCAGGGCTAACAGCGTTAAACTTAACCGTGTAACCTTAGAAACTTTGTTAATCGTTTTCACAGGTTTTTTGTCTCTTCTTGTTTCTAAATTTCCCAAAATGCCTCTTATTATTTCTAAATTTCCCAAAATATTCCAGTTATAGAAGCTTAATATTACCTCTTTTTTCTTTTTTTTCAGATTGACTGTTTCCCTTGTTTGTGAAGCACTGTTTTAACACAACTGGGACTAATTTTAACTTTTTTTTTTTTCTTTAGTCTTCTTAGAATTAAAAGTGGACTGAAATAAGTCTATATAAGGTTTTCAGACTCTCTGGAGGCTTTTGGTCCACAGTTCAATAGGGAATTAGTGCTGGCTTTATAAAGACACTGAGGTGCACATAAATACCTAAATACTTTTAGAAGTCATGCCCTTACTAAACAACAAGTTCGGAGCACAGAAAATGTTTCAAATAAGAGTATTGTGACACTTGTTCCTATCTAGAGACTAGATCCTACCAACAGCCACATATGTGCTTAGTTTTATGTAGCACACCATTCAACCAAAATCATGCTGACAAACAAAATAAAGGCCTTTTTTTTTTTTGGTGCAGCTTCCCCTCATCTGGCTACCTACCTGTCTATCTACCCTTGAAAGTGGTTCAGGGAAGCATACCTGAACCGTAGGAAACTTAAACTCTTAAGCAAATGCTACCAAAACAACATATATCTTCTGAATATTATTTATAGATATAAGTGATTATTTGATATAGTAATAAAGCTGTAGTTCTGCCTTGCAAGCTTCATACCCAGCAGAATATCTTAGTTCTCTAGACATTAGAAAGTCACACTCAGTTGGCTTTCCATGTTAGAAATTTAAATGCAAGCTGAAATATATAGAAAATAAACAGAAAAGAATGCTATTTGTGGGGGGTTTTTCTTGAAAAGAAGGCATCAAAAACAAGAGAAGGAGGAAGAAAACGTTAAACCTAGGAAAACAGGGTTATGATAAATCAAATCTACATATAAACAATGACAAAAATCCTTCAGCATCTGTTAAGTTTTCTGAAACCACAGCAGTTTTCTTAAATGAGCCTTAGTATATGCACACAGCCAGTGACAGATAACATTACTGGAAAGCAATAATGGAACACGAAGCATACTAAGAAGCAAATACATAAACCTATACAAATAAAACCAGGAGATTATACTATTAAAACACACCTATTTATCCAACAACTGTCCCTCTTTGCCTCAGTTTCCCCACTCTTACAGCAGGGATAGTAATATTTATCCATTGAAAATAATACCTAGAAGAATTGATTAGCCATTATTGCCAGTAATTGCAGTACTCATTATGTACTTTGAGATAACTGGAGGAAAGTACCGTAAGTCCAGTTAAAATGAGAATCTGCTCAGGAAAGCAATAAGAGAGGAATGCAGAGCCTTGAACTTTTATTGTGGGATCTTGTTTGGCCTTAGCTGGTAGTTACTGAAATTTGTAAGCCTGCCCAGCTGCTTTGGGGGCTAGAAAGAAAAAGATAAGATCCCTTTGTACTGCAAAGGTCAACGTGATGCCCAGAGCTCAGCAGCACAGCGTCAGTGAGATGAGCGGGCAGAGGAATAATCATCTCCCTTGGCCCAGGGGGAGCTGGGGCTGTGGCCTGCTTCCAGCCCTGGATGGATAAGCAGTGTAAGATCTCAAAGTCACCCAATCAGCCTCCCTGCCATCCCTAATGCTGCTCGGGAAATCACCTATACTAAATAAAACTTCCCTGCTCCCCTTCAGCAGGATTTGCCCCACAGCCCTGCGGCCCTTCAGGTGTCTCTGAAAGAGGTGGACTTGTGGAATGGGAAGCAGGAGCCAGGGGTGGGGCACTCCCATCCTCTCAGTCCTGTTCCTGCCTGCAATTTCCAGCTTTTTTTATTATCTTTTTTTCCCTGAGCTTACCAGGGCTGCTGCTCATGTCTGGTAGTTACATGGCAGGTAACTTCTCCTGTTCCCCAGCTACGTCCTGTCCCCACAGCACTCTGCTCACACAGCACCTGGGGAGGGAAGCAGGGACTCTGTACCAGTGAGGAGATCTCCGTGTGGAGGGTCCTTCCTGGCGCAAGTCAGAGGGATGAGGAAACGATTTAAGGCTGCAATTTTTGCAAGTAATGCCAGGGTGCAGCTATATTTCTGGAAAGCAAGAGCCAGCTGTGCTGGATCAGAGAACATCGCTCAGCACAGCGTCAACATTAAAACCCAGCAACATTTTGATACGAGACAAATTTTATTAAAACCAAAAGAAGCAACCATCCAATAGCGGGTTCTTTCTTGCATCTAGCATATACATAAAAGAAAGGGCTGGCGTTCTGACAGCAAGCAAAATGCTTTCAGTCCTCAGCCTCAGAAACACAGGCTTCCTCGGTCACACAGTTTTCAATAGCTGCAAACACAGAGTTATGTTGCTAAATGTTAAGGGCTCAGCTGTTTACCAGAAGAATGTTTCCTCCCTGTGACACATGGTTTTGCTTAAAAGAAGTTCTCCCAAAAACCCCACTTTATTTAATTAGCAAATGCATCATTATAGTTCTAAAAAACATGCCATACAGGCTCGCCTTACAAGAGCAAAATAGGAAAAGAATTGACAAAAATTGATCCCTCAGTTTAAGAGAGGTGAAGAAGTACACACTGCCTAGGAAATATTGCAGCTTCAGGGTCTGGTGATCTAGAGCCAAATCTCATGCTTGAAATGTATATAACTTCGTGCGTCGTTTCCATGTTCTGGTTCATGTTGAAAGCACATGTGTGGAATGGGAGTGAGAGGCTTGCATGCTCTTCCAGCTTTCCCAAGGGCTAGTCAAATTGCTGCCTCTCACTTCCCAGGCTCAGCTTTCCCCTCTGTAACAGGAAGGTGATCCTACTCCCCCTTACAGAAAGCATGTCCAAATCATTAAATAAAAATGTAGTACTCTTGTAGCTTCTAAATGAAATTACGCTGAAATTAATGCATTTACATCAGCAGATGATTTATCCCAGACTATTACTGGGTTGCAAGCAAGAGCTTCTAGAGTGAAAGTATTATATTTTTATTTAAGGGCCCTTGAACTTGCCACGTGCTTTGAGCTGGTGCAGAGTGAAATGATGGCAAATTTCTGAACAACTCAGTCAGCTCAGCAAAATATTTACAATTATCTGCTAAAAATGATCATTGTGAGACAGAGCTTAAGCTAACATGGGAAATGTGTGCTGAAAGAATTACAGATATTGTAACGGCCCAAAGGAAGCATACTGTTCACATTCCTCTTATTTCTTTTGACTCTTGTATCCAATTGAAAAGTTCTTGATAAGCTTTATTGCACTGCAGAAGGTGTAAACAATGCACTTTGAAATCTGCTGAGCTTAAACCCCAAACTTATCTTTTCATTTGTTTCCTGAATTGTCCCACAGACACAAATCCACTGTCCACACATGTGTTTATAAAGAACAGAATACATTTATTACTGTCATACAATCCCTTCCTTTGTTGTTGGAGGTTTTTTCTCACTCAGTATTCCTTAAATTTTTTTTTTTTTACTTCTGTATTCTGAACTGCAATGTGTTGTTTGATGTCTGCAATCAAAATGTAAAGAGAGGGGAAAATTAACTTTTTTTTTCTGCTTTAATCGTTTTCATGTTTCAAGATATAAAGTGATTCCTTAAATGGGGTCAAGCAGGAATTTACTCTGTGGCAGGGAAATGTACTGAATCAAGAGGTTTTCAGTACAGAGGGTATTGGCCTTCTGACGGAGCTAATGGGACCCTGTTGTTCACAGGGTAATACACTTAGTTAACACAATCTGAGCAGTTTTTACAGTTGCCACGGAAGACAAAATTTCCACAGGAAATATAGGTCTGGTTGGTTTTTTTCTTTTTTCTTTTACTGCTTTTCTCTAAAAAGATCTTGTACTTTCTTGGCTTTTTGGCACAAGTTCTTTCATTCTACACTCAGATAGAAGTAAATAATTAACCGCAAACACCAAAAGACAATTGATTCTAATGCGACCACTCAGTGTAAAACAATAGAGTTAATCCTCAGTTCCCTACCTTCCTAATTTATATGGGTTTATCACTTCACTTCCCAGAAGTTCCCTTGCAAACCCTCACGTTTCAATGCCTGTGAGGTTTTTTTACTTTAGTCTCTTGTAGCAAGGGATGCTGACATCAGGCAACACTAGACATTCTGTTCTCATCCTCTGTCCGCCCCGTACACGAGGCCTGGGAGCCTTGGAGAAGGGAGCATCAGCTCCTGATGTTGCTACGCTGTTGAAAGGCACCAAGAGGGCAGCCAGAAAGCAGAAGCTGTGGCAGCCCCCTGGCAGCACATTTTTCCTCCTCATGCTCCTACATTGTCTGAAGCCCTGGAAAGATCATTTCTGCAGAGCAAATCTGGTTTATGGGCTGATATTTGATACTTCCTCTAACCTCTTTTGCCATCTCAGATGCCTTCCCTTTGAGCTCAGGACAGACATGGGAGGGGGGTACCACAGCACACCCCAGATTCCGTGTATGAAGGTGGTCACAAACCACACCAGTGGGATATCAGGGAAAGGACAGTTGTCCAGACCAGTGCACTCACCGCAATAAAGGTGTAACCACGTGGGAGTAAAACTAAAACCTTTTGAGATGGCTGGAGTGGTCATTTAAAAACTTTCATACACCAGCAGGCCTCAATGAGAAGTGAGAGTCGTGGTTGGCATGATATTTTGTCAGCAAGGACTTGTTTATCATTCTTTAGGAGTGAAGAAACATTTAAGTAGATTTTAGGGGAAGATGGAGAGCTTTTCTAGTGGTCAGAAAAGTAACAATTTCAAGGTTTATGTTACTCCTCTGTCCTCAGTGTTTCTGTGACTGCAACTTTGTTGCTAATTAAGAACCAGCTTCAAGAAAGCAAAACACAAGGCATGAGGTGCACACTCAACATCACAAAACAACAGAAACTTTGGTTCTTTCACCATCATATATGTGAGAATCAAATAGTTTGTGCAGGTGTTTGAGCCTGGTGTGAAGGGGCTTGGCCATGGACATTCTGCATGGTTCTGCAAGGCCAAGCACCAAGCCCAGGGGAAGCTTCTCTGGGTGATCAGGGCACTGGGCTCCTCTGGACAGAGCAAAATCATTTGTTTCAGCAGGAGAAAAAAAGAGTTGTAACATCAACCCCAGAAGGAATCTCGGTTTCTGCTGCTGCTGCCCTGCACAGTGAGTGTTGGCCCCATGTTTAGGAATGGACAGGGGGGACTTTGCTTGACCATGCTGGATGTGCTCCTAGCATGCTGCTGGCTGCCTCCCCTGGAACGTCCTGGGGCTGATGTCCCAAACAGCTGCTCTGGCAAAAAGGACAGTGCTGCTGGGCAAGGAGAGATGAAAAACTTAGAACACTGGATTGAGAAGTGAACTGGATTGAGTGAAAAGTCTGGCAGCTGGATGTGCTGGTTGTCTTGGCAGCTACGCAGGGTTTTTTCTTGTTTGCTCTGCTAGATGTAGGCATCTGAATTTTTGCTGAAAAGAAACAGGGGTGTTCAAGGCCTCTTGTGATTTTGCAATTTACTGGTTCATATGTCTTCCTATCTATGGCACTCACAGATATATATGTATAAATATATATGTATATTTATATATCTTAGGGGTATCAAAATTAAATGTGTTTTGTTTTGAATATGCAAGCTATCCCAGTATATTTAGCCCCTGCAAGAAAAATCTTTTAAAATTATTTTCACCACAGAGGAGTGCATCAGTTTCCAGAAGGTGAGACATGTGGAAGGTTCCCTGTTCCCATGCAAAGAAACTGTGCCAAGGACTAACAACAGTGGTCTGACACTACAATATGAAGGGCAAGCGCGTCTGTGCTTGCACAGAAGTATCCCACATCAGTGCAAAATGGGCCTGTGGATTCCTCCATCCCTCCTGGGTATTTCAATTAAAAGCTGAGAAGGAAGTCCAAGAAAATGCCTAAAATGGCTTGAGTCCTTCCTCACGATCTGGAAATGGAAGTCTGCGGTGACTAACTCCAGCCCAGCCACCAAACCCCTCCCTCCCCGACTCTGCATTGCTCTCTGTTCATTCCCAGCTCCTCTCCTGCGTTTGCAAACAGTCGGCAGTGGAAACACTGAAGCAGCCTGGCTTCCAAGGCCAGGAACACACGAGTGGTGTGCGACTGCAGTAGAGACCATCACCACATCACCAGCCCATCCCAGTGTCTAAGCTAGGAAGAAGTGATTAAAATTTGACAGGGGCAAGTCTTGATTATAAGCAGAGGAATGACTTTAAAAGAGGCTGCTGCCAAGCCTGCAAACAAAGCCTGATTAAATCCCTCCATTGACTTAAATTGGCTTCAAAACAGGCCTCTAACAGCTTCTCCAGTTTAAAAAAAAAATGTTTGTTTATAATTTTTAAACTGGTTCAGATGATGTCTTCTGACCTCACAAATCTAAGAGAGAGCAATATCCAAAAGGAACAAAATTAGCTAACTGAGTGGTCAGGAAAGCTGCATCCCTTACACTTACAGTGGGTAATATGAGCTTTTTTTTTTTTTTTAATGATGATTCTGTTGAGGTTATGCATTTGACCTGAAATTGAAAGCATCAATCCTGAAAGAAGATTTGCCTGGGCACTGGGAGCAGTGGCTGCCTGTGCTCTGATGGTGGGTTACTCCATAGGCACGGGCCCAGTTCCTTCTCTATTCACTCACATCCTGCAGCAAGCATGAAATCTCAGCTCTTCTGCTCAAATTTTAAGCATCTAGGTGCAAATACTCAATGAAGAGCCTTTCCGTGTGATTTCAGCTGTCCATTTCCTTCCACCACCCATCCACCTCACATATAAGTTGGTTGAGACTTGCTTTTTGTGTGGTACATATCCCACAGGAGTGTGATCTCTCCTGATATCCAAGAACTATAACAATGCAAAAAATAAAGAACAGAATGGGATGCTTCTCATCCCAGTAATGTGTTATTCAAAATCTTACCATTCAAATTCTCACCTTCTCTTTCAGCTTACTTCAATCACAAATTTTCCCTAAGAACTTTAAAAGAGTCAGAGCTTTGTGTGCTCATGAGCGAAGGCTAAGGGAGGATAAATCATCCAGTGTGGGGCCCAGAATGCCCTGTCTGCTCCTCTTTGGTTGTGCACCTTGGAGAAAGACATCCTCAAAATGTTTGACTGCTTCTGAGATGAAGCCCTCTGTGCCCTTCATTCAGAAATGCAGCAAGATCCTTGGAAGGTGCTGAAGACCAAACGCGGTTGGAGATAAGCTTGTTCACAGGGTGTGTGAGGTGTTGGCTGGAGAGATGCAGAACTGAGCTGCCGGCATATGCCCTACCCAAATTTACTGCTGCCTTCAGGTTTGTGACCTTAGTAACTAATTGATAGCATAAACCTACCCTGTATATTCCCTGTAGAGGTGATTAAAAAGGATGAACAGATAAAAGAACACCTGAGCAAGGATATCACTAGTCTAATTCATTATTTTTACTAAGCTAATTGAAGGCAGATCAATTAAGTGATCACACTGAGATCATGATTAAGATCATATCAATAAATCGGTAGATTCAAATAGTTGATCATCAGATTGCATATCTGTCAAAGTGACTTGTGATGTTGCTACTGAAGGAATTACTTAGATTTTAATCTTGTCTAGGAAGATTTCAAGGAGGAGGCAGAGTGTCTTCAGGCTAAAACCCCCCTGAGCTTTCCAGCAGATTCAGTGACCTCCTGGGTGAAGAACATAGGCCTTTGAAAGTTATAAGGATATACATCCTCCCTTCGAAGGAGCTATCTCTCCTGTTTCAAAGGGGGATGTCCAGTCTTCTTTGGGTTTTTTGCAAAGCTATGTGACCCAGGTCATATGGTAATCTTGTTTCCACTGTGTTTGGGGATGTAATGTGACAGGCATCACCACAGTAACTTTCCTTTAAGACATCTTTCTTAAACCTTAAACTTACTTTTAAATGTATTAACATTTACTGTCTGTATATGCCCTATTTCACAAGTGGCACAGTTTTTCTCCACTGCCAAAGCAGAAGGGGTGGTTAGGTAAGACCAGCTACTTCTGAATAATGTTGTTTTCAGCTCCAAAGTCTGCCACCTTAACTAATTTACAACTTAATTTTAGTAGTACTCCAAGGGTAGTTTTCCCACCAGCACACCTGGTCATCCATTCATACCAACAGAAAACCAAGAAGACATGGAATTGATTCATTAAAACAAAGGTAAAAACAAATAATGTAATTTTATCTGCATCATTCCTTGGAGGGTTTAATTCACATTCGTATTTCTTTGTTATGCCAAAGAGAGCACTGAAGGCTTCCTTTGGGCACACAGCCTGGAGTCTGACGTGGCCCCAGAGCAGGCTGCAGCCTGCCCAGCCTGGTGAGAGCCTTTGCTCAAGTCTAGGTCATCTTTCTCTGTGCATGTTATCCAGTGCAAGGCAGAGACGTGATATTGGTGTTTTTATTTTGGGTAGTAGATTAAACAAAAGAGCCGTGTTTCCCTCACTGTTATCATATGTACAGGTGTAACTTCTACTTAATTCAGCCACGGGTTTAACTGTAGGGCTGTCAGGCCAGTTGTAAACCCCGGTGTTTTGGATGATATCTGCCATCCAGGTCTCTCACAAGTTGTAGCAGGAAGTCCCATCAGCAAGTGACCTTTAATTTTTCCTAGTCATACCTTCATCTGTAATACAAAATACATACATGTGTAGGAGGAAGCCTTGCCAGTAAGGCAGAAGTTAGTCTTACAGCAGAGGTAAAGGGAGTATAACATGCTGTCAGTGGAAATCTCACAACTTGCAGAAAAATACCTGGTATCCTGCTCAGCACACTTTCTCCTTGGTACAGTTTCCCTGTGCTAGTTCCTCTTACAGTTAAAATATTGTGAACTTCTTAATGGAAAAGAATTGGGGTGCTAATTTAGTGTGAATTTTTTCCTTACTCTCATGGATTCTGTTATAAACCTACAAAACACTGTTACATTAATAATTATTTGACCATTAAAGTTCTCTCAGCACTGGCTTTGGGTCTATTCTTATCCCACAGTGTCCAGTCCAAGCAAGGATCAAAATGTATTTGAATTCCCAGTTCGTGGAGGCCCCAGGCTTGCTGGTAATGCAGTGAAGGCTTTTCACATTTCTTTGCCACCAATGTGAATTATAGAGTGCCTGAAGCAATATATGGGCCTTAAAAATAAAAAATTAAAATGTAAAATAAAAGATACTCTGGTTCCCCTTTTGCAGAGACAGCACAAATCAGGAGGTGAGCTCTGCACACTGCTCTGGTAGAAAGTAATTTCCTGATTTAGGGTGATATGTAGCTAAGGATTTTGACTGATCTCATCTATATGTGTATTCAGTCTTTCCAAGATGTTATTAGTAAGCATACCTGAAATTTAAATGTCTTATTTTATTTTATAAAGCCTCTCTTATATTGTTTTTAGGGAGAGTTGTCTGTGTTACTTGCAACCTGACACAGCTTTGGGTCATCTACAGGTTTAACCAACCTAATCTTTCTTCTTTCAGGCAAATAATTTATATGAAAGCCATGTATAGGCCTGTGCCCAGGCCAGATCCTGGCTCACCCCCACTTGGTACAGCCTTTCATTTGGAAAATAAATCACTGTTAAAGACTAGAATAGCACGGGGCTTTGTCATTAGCCCCTTATTAATTTGATCCAGTGTGTTTCTCTGCTTGGTTTAGGAGAACATTGCAAGAGACCAGGCCAAAACCTGCCTGGAGCTAAGCTGCAGCACCTCTGGAGCTTCTGCTGTTAGTCTACTTTGGGAGGAAAGCTGGTTGCCTTGATATGGCTTGGTTTTGACTAATCCAAGTTGGCTGCTTCTCATCTCATTGTCATCTCCTGGATATTTACAAATAAATTAATTACTTGTTCTAAAGAGTTAAAATTAGGCTGACTGGTCTGTGATTCCCTTGGCTCCTCTTATCTTCCCTTTTCTGTTTAATAGGAACTCCTTTGCCCTTTTTAAACTTTGGGACTCCTGGCATATCCATAACAAATTCCCCAAATTAACCCCTACTGTTGGTTAGTGCTGGGTGAAATTGCTCCTGCACAATGAGATGGAAAACATTTACCTCATCCAGGTGTTCTCCAACCACTTTTTTCTTCCAGGTTTGCACCTCATTCCCTTTCTTGGCAATATATTCACTGTAGACTGATAATTTAAAAAGTATTAAGGACTTACACTTTATTGAAAGTATTTATCAATAGCATTTGCTGTTTATTGGATAGCAAAGCAACCCTTTTCCTTACTCATCTTATTTTACCGTATGAGATGAAGTCCTCTGTGAACTGTGCCCCTGCTGGACTCAGGAGTGTTCAGAGCATTTTTTAAAATCCGTGCATGACGAGGAAGATTGTGTGGAGCCAAGCTGATTCATTTTTTGCTTCTGTCGGATTTTTTTTTTTTTTAAGTTCTTCAGGGCTCAGTCTCAAATAGAAATTTGGGCTGCCAAAGACACTTGAGATTACCTCCCATCTCCACTGTTCGTAGTAAGCCGAGAAAACTCAATAGCTATCCTAAGGCCATGTTTCTGAAGGTCTCTTCCCAAAATCTCCACATCTGCTCATCTGATTCTTTTGGCAAGGGGACCAGCAGGAAGAACTCTGTCTGTGCAGCCTTCCACCTGTCTCCTTGAAGGGACATCCTCCCAATGCCCCTTTTGGGATGCTCCTGCTTCTCCTAGTGTGGTGGATGTTGGTGATGCTCCTGAAGGCTGAGGCTCCCCTGCATCCCTTAGGAAGCTGTGTCGCTATGGCGACTGTGTGCAGCTTTATGATCTGTGTGTTGTCCACCTCTTTCAATCAGAAACGCTTCTGGGGCTTTTATATTTTCAGTGATTTTAATTCAAATCACTAGTGGGTGGGTTTGAATTCAAGAGGGAAATGATACACTGAGAGGAAAAACTTCCAGAAACCTTTGTGTACTACTCTTGCACTCTTTTAAATTTTTAATGATGAAAAAAGAATTTTTCTCAAATTTATATCCATTTTGTGTCATTGTCACACTGCTCCGAGGACACCAGAGAGAAAGACAGAAATCTTTACTTAATCCCCTGGTTTGGATGCAAAACTCACCAAATTACTCCCCATGGCCCAGTCAGGGTGACTGTAGCAGAGAGAGGAGCAGCAGGACTGCCCACATGCTCCCCTGCCCTGATTCTCAGGGGACCAGCAGGAGCCAGGCAGGATGAACCAGGACCCTTAGGGCCTAAAGGCAATTTTGCCCTGGAGCAGACGTGGGTAGCCCAGGGACAATCCCCTTCTTGGTACTCCCAGCTCAACTAGGGGATGAATGGAAAAGAGAAGCAATGATAGTGAAGCCTTGGTAACTGCACCCACCTTTGCTCACCTGCTTATTCATCACCAAGGGACATTTCATACCCTGGCTCCTGCTGGCTTATGAGCTAAAGCTTTTACCTGCCAGATCATAGCATTCTGGTTTGATGATTATTTTAATGAAGGATCGCAACTTGCATTTGTGTCCTTGGCCCATCCGTCTCCAAGGCTTCTGCCTCTGTTTGTCAGAAAGAGTTTTTATTCCTTTTCTTCTGCATATTCTTCCACCTGCTCTGACCCCTTTGTCACAGCAATCCTAAGAGGTGAAGATCTGTTCAACTTTGACAAATGTTAGTGCTTCTGCATTGATAGTAATATTTTAGGGAGGCATTTGCTTTCAAAGGCATTTAAATACCTCTGTCTACCTTTGTTATATTTCAAAATTTTGCATCTTGTGCTGACATGGGAAGAGCTGTTTGGTTGGAAACTCATGATTTGCTCTGTAGGTTTGAGATTATCAGTGAGGAAATCTCATTTCTCAACATGCAATTTCAAAAGAGTTACTAGATGACTAATAATAAAAATGTACAGACGTGAAATCAAGAGGTTATTTGGGAGAAAAACTGAGCGCTGCTCAGAACATTTTCAAATACAGAAAATAAGGACTATGGTTTTAGTTGTGTTTCCATGTAGTATGGTTCCTAGTATTATTCATTCTGGATAGTCAGAATAAACGACTTTCTTTTTGGATATCCTAATATTTTTACTTATGTTATTATACTATAATATATCCTCATATATTAGGATATACTTATATATCCTAATATTTTTACTTATATACTTATACAAGGATGCTCTTGGATTTGGTATTCTAAAACACAGCAGCATTCTTAAATAAGTGTGCTTAAATGGCAAAGGGTACTTCAGCAGCAGGTTTGATAAACCTTTCAGTTTTATATACAGAACCAAAACATTGGGAATCTGGTTGAGTCCCTTTGGAAAGGACCTTTCTTTTTCATCTAGCCTTTGGTGTGGCAACAGGAAGAGGCTTGGGACAAGGGATGGAGGGCCAGGTTTGCATCCAGCACCCCAGGAGCTGGGGACCTCTCTGGGATGCTCCTGTCCTCCCTGGGTGTGGGGAAAAGGCATGATACAAGCAGAGGATCACAGCAGCTTATGCTACCAAATAGCTTTTTCTGAAGGATACACTGGGAACAAAACAGGGGTCAGCGTTTTTCACTGTGTTGGCCTCCTCTCAGAGTTCTCCTGCTCCTAAGCAAAGACCCTGAAGGGTGTTTAGGCACAAACAACAGAGAAAAATCATAAGCTGAAATGCAGAATTTCACATGAAAAATGCCTGCATACAGGCCTAGGTGTCACCTCACCCCTAAGCCAGCCCCTGCTCACCATTAATTAAGCTTGCAGCATCATTTCCATAAGTATATATAAACTTACTGCAAAAGTTATAAGAGGATGCAGCATTTTTTGAGCTCCTGGAGATTTGGGCTGTCTGAAGGGCTGTAAATATGAAAAGTGTTGAACTCATTGCAGTCCAGGGTCTCATACCGGAATTAACCCCCTACTCAGGATCTCATGGCAGTGCTCAATACATTGGTTCAGTATTGATCTTATCTTTTGCTATAAAGGAGGCTGAAAAACCCTATTTTATTGTATTTTCATTGTAGGGAGTTAAAAGAACAACAACTCAATTCAGGAAAAAACAATCAAATATCACATCATTGAGGGTTTTTTCTTTCTTCTTCTAAATAACCTGTCTCTAACTATTAAACCAACCATCTTCTGGTCACCCATCTTTGCCAAAGGACCCAGTTTCAAACTGTTTCCAGGTCAATCACAAACCACCATTTAATTGGACTGAGACACAAACTTACACTGCTGCAGCCCCTCAGATGCCTGTTTTTTGGAGCTACAAGTAGGTCCCAGAGTGGTGTGAGCAGGGTATCCAGGACCGGATGGTGATGGCTCTGTGTGGAACAGGCTCTGCAGCTGATACTAATCCCAGTTTTCATGGCACAATGGGGCAAGGAACAGCCCTGGGGATCTGGAAGGTGCTGTGCAGAGCAGAGGAGGACACATCTCTGTTTGGCAGTGCACATGCCAAGCAGGGAAATCATCCTCGGAATACTGCCAATGGGAGACCCTAACAAGTGTGTTCAGCCCCTTACTACACTGAGACGTGTTGTTTTGGGATCATTTATGCAATCAGGACAAAGCAGGGATGAGTTTGCATGCTATGATCTTCTCCCTGGGCAAATATCTAGGCTCAGTTCCTCAGAAACACCCCATGGATATCTTAAACCCCAGCACCAGCCAGCAATGTGGGCAGCATATGGACAGATTGCAGAATTCGCTGGAATTTTCAGCTACCTCTCAAATTCACCCCTATGCTGTGATCATGGTTTTGGTGCTTCTCTGAGTGAGGCTGACCCTACAGCCCTTTTAATTTCAGCTGGGGGTTTATTGCTATTAGGGTTGTTGAATCCCTCTGTCTCTCTAAAGAATGGCAGTATCCAACAGAAGCAGATTCTGCTGTCAGGAAATTGCACAGGCTCAGGGCAACACAGAGCTGGTTGAGAGTCCCTAAAATTTCTCAGCAAGAGATTCCCTCTCCTGTTTTGCTGGTAGTGTCTAGTAAGTCCATGGTGATGTCCCACCATACCACCCAGGCTCCAGCCCTCACGCTGGAATTGCAGGAAGAGCAGAGTGCTTCTGACTACCTGTGCTGGTGCTGCTGCTGGATGAAACATTGCGAGGAGATTGGAAAGGCCGTGGGGAAGGTGGTGGGAGGGCTCTGGCAGCAGCACCTGCCTGAGTTTGCAGCAGCTTCAGGGTGATTCATCCTGGACCGGGAGTAATTGGCTACTTCAGGCCGAGCCCTGAAACTGTTTCGTCATATTTAGCATTTCCCGCTATATAACATGCAACTTTGTAAAGGGCTCTCTGCTCGGTGTTTGCGCTGCAGCGAAGCCCTTAGTCACCTCCCGGTCCCAGCAGCGATGTGTCAGTCCCACAGAAGGGAGCAGGAAAAACTGATCTTACAAGAACAGGCAAATTACTTTCACTTGCTGAAGGGAAAAACCCACAAACAAACAAACAAAAAAAGAAGATAGTAAGAGGAAGTGAATACTTTAAATCAGCAGGATCCAGAGTTCCTTTGTTAGAGAAAATCCAGAACAATCTACTGGCATGGTATAGGGGTTGCAGGTGCCTGAGTGATGGCTGGGAAATCTTTCTGTGCAAGAAGGCGCACACACTGATGGCAAAACAAATGATCAGAATGTTGTTAACTGCCTGCTGCAGTCTTATCTGACAAGGCTACTCTCTCAGAGCTGAGAAAATAACTGCCCCTTCAGCAAACCTCCATGGGCTGGAGGACTGACACATCCAGGCTCCAACATGATCTGAGAGGAAGATAATCCTGTAGAGAAGGTCTACTGAGAACATTGAGCATCATGTGTTTTAAGATGTTTAGTTACATAAAATGTTGGTGGATCCATTTTCCGAGACAGGCATTTTGCTCATAGGCACCTGGAGAGCTTTACTGGAGCATCTGGCTCCCTGCATCACCACCTCAGTCAGCAAATTGGGAAAATTCACCCCCAGAAATAAACACGTAGAGATTGGAGTGATCACAGCACTCCTGATGGAAGGCATGAAGCAGGTGCCCTTGAACATTGTCAGGTCTTCCTATACTGTAACCAGCCCTCCAAAAGAGGATGTAGCATGAGCCCCCCAGCACAATACAGCACATTTGTGGGGCTCACAGCCCTGTGCCGGCAGCTAGACACACTCTGCAATTTGCTGTAGTCTTCAAATCATCTCTAAAAGTGATCCAAAATACCCCTGCTGGCAACTCAGCAGTGGGGAGTCTCCCATCCTCCCTATGATGCCAAATGCCCCCTATCTTTGGTACAATATCACTGGGCTGTGAGACTCCCACACCTCTGGCAGTAAAAGAGACCCCTGCAAAAAATTCTAGCCCAGCAGCCAGATTTATAGGACAGTGAAAGGCCACCCCAGCCTATAAACCAGGGAAAGCTCTTGCAGAACTAACCCATGTCATTAAGGCCGGGTTGAAATGCACAGTGCAGTGTGCAAAGCATCTCTTGTTTGAACTACAGCTCCAGCATCTACACAGACTTCAGCCACCACCTTGTAGGTGATGTTTTCAAATTTCCTCTCAGTATGATGAAAGACTGAAGTTCAATTTATTAAAAGAAATAATCTCAGCTCCTGAAGCTGAGATTTCAATTCCATCACCTTGCCCAGGAGCTGGGACCTTGGCACAGATGGATAGTGTCTATCTGTTAATCCAGCCCCAGAGAGAAGAAAGGAAGAAAAGCTTGTCATTTCATGGTGGACCAAAGAGAGAAATAATTTTGGAGGCCTGCTCATACCTAAGACTCAAAAAGCACTGATGCATTGAGGCCTTAAAGTGTATTTTTACAGAGGTCAGGTGCACGTCCCCAGCATGGAATGAGCAGAATAAAAATTGACATTAAATTCTGTGTGACAGAAACCTTGATTCAGAGCCACTGCAAGTGAAAACCCCAGAGAACATGAAATGCTGTTAAAGTTGTACTACAAAGTTTTGGATTTTTTTCCTCTACCCCTCTGGTGCCTGATGTTCCTGCAATTAATTTAGTCTGTGTTTCTAAAAGTGTGTGTGCAGAAGGAAGGTAAGCAAATTAATTTTTGGTTTTCCTTTATCAAAACTGTATGGCTTGTTAAAGGAAGAGTTTACATTTTAGCCCCAACATATATCTCTCTTACACTCTGAATAATCCTTGAAAGACACCCCAAAGAGTACATTTTGGGGAGGAAAAAAGTTGTGCACATGGAGGCGTGCAGGAGGACCTGTGCACGGCTGCACACAGAAGACAGGTGAGGACTGGGGCCGCGTGCAGGGTTGTTGGATGCTGGCGCCAGCAGCACACGACTGCCTGGAGGCCACCCAGTGGGATGGGAAATGGCTTGAACAGCCAAGGACAGGAAGTCACTGACAAATTGCTTGTGATCTTGCCGTGACTCACTGCAGAAACTTCCCTACCTCAGCTCGTCTTCTTGAGTCGTCTTTACTGGCGACTGATTCGTGGTGGTTTGGTTTTCTATAAACCAGACTTAGAAAGCAACCCAAACACATGAGCACTGAGTAATTACCGTACATGTTTAGCACCTAAATAATAAAAGTGCTTGCATTGCACTTTTCCGATCCAAAGTGCTGTAGACTCTGAGTAATCACTTCTGAACCTGTGTTACAGATGTTTGTGTTGCTTTCCCAGGCCTGCCAATGAGAAAGCCGAGGTGGAGGATAAGCCTGATGTCCTGGAAAAGCCGCAGAGTCAGAGAGAGAACACGGGCGTGGCAGAGCATTTCAGCTCCCCTTGCTGCACACAGCCTTTCACAAAGGCAGAGCCGGGACTCATCTGTCTTTCTCTTCCTGCTGTCCTTCTGAACAGTGTTCTGCACGTAAACATACCCATGGACGAAATACCTTGAAGCTCATACTTTCCAGGAGATGTACATTATCTTGTCTTCTTGTCTTCTTCAAGCCTCTGTGTGGCTTATGCAGCAGCTGAACCCAAAGCACGAGGGTGGGGAAAAAAAGTGGTGGAAATTCAAGGAAAGCAGGAAGCCAGAGCGGCTCTGACAGCTTTTATGCCTCCTCTTAAAGTTGGCATGAACATACACGGACTGGAGGAAGCACATGTGGCCACATCTCTCGCTCGCAGCAGTTTGGAAGGGGGGTAAGAGGACCTAATACCCCAAACCAAGCCATTTTCCTGGGCGCGCTGCTGGAGACCTTTGGTGCCGCCTCCCATTGCCACCTCCCGGCTCCCGAGAGCAGGCGGCGCAGAGTCTCCTCCGGCAGTGCCTGCAAGCGTTTGGGAAGCGGGTGGAGGCACGGCTGGGGAAACAGAGAGGTGCAGAGCAGGGCGATGGACCCAGTATCCAGAACAGAGAGAAAAAATCCAAATCCCACAGAGGGAACCCTTCCTTCTCTTGGAAGGCTGTTTGAAGGGCTGTTTTAAAAGATTTCTCCAATGGACTGAGGAAGAAGATATTTTACATGCTCAAGGTACAAGCACATGTTGCTTTCAGGTATGTTCATGGGGCATTTAGAGACAGCTTGATCTACTTAAGATGCAAAAGATAGTCCAAAATAGACTGAAAATTTGGAACAAAACCGAAGGACATGATGTTGTTACAACCAGATAAACAGTCTGTTCCTCTTTCAAAGTTAAGCAGATTTTACTGTAGCTATTTCTATGTTTTATCTTCCTGTATTTCAGATTAATTGCTCTCTCAAGAATATGCAACCCCTCCATGTCCACATGGCTGCAGGGAGATGCTCCAGGTCCAGCTCAGGAATAACACTTCCCCCTTGAAAGAAATTATCCAAAATCAGTGAAAAGACTTGTCAAAATTGTATGGAGAGCTTTTCAATTAAAAAAAAAAAAGTAAAGCAAAACATACCAAAACCCAACCCATTTATGTTAGTCTCATGATGAGGAATTCAGCCTGCTCCTACTTTACTCTACCTGCAGCTCTTCTTTTTCAATGGTTGGGAACGGAAACTCATATTCAATGCTTGCCCTGGTTCAGTCCGAAATGTAAAATCACTTTGGTTAAATGTTTTAGTTCTGTCCTTCTTCAGTCTCCAGCCTTTGAGCATTCACTCATCAGTGTAGCGCCAGTGTTTAGACACTCAGGATGTCAGAGGTTTGCAGTCAGACGTTGGATAAAACTCCACTTTTTAAGGAGCCTCTCACAAGATGTTGGAGCTTTATGAGCCTATTTTGTCCAAGAAAAAATATTTTAGGTCCATAACAAGGAGTTTGTTCCAGGTCTTTTTCTATTTTGTATGTAATATTTTAGTTATGGCTCTACTGTTGCCAACACCATGGGCTGCTATTTTGTTGTTGTTCCTGCTAATGAAGTAAATAGCTCTGCATTCCAGCTCATGATAATAACACAGCTATATTCCTAGTTGGCTTTGGCCAAGACAAGCTATTAAAATGAGTTTTGTTTTGTCATGTTTCATGTTCTGAATCACCTTCAGGAAGTGTGGATCTTGTGGAAAGGCACGGAGCAGACAGGAAAAATACTGAGACGAACCTGTCATGCCAGGATCCACTGGGACAAGAGCAATAACATTCCTTGTCTCCTAATGCTGTGCAAAGGTGTATGTGAAAAAAGGCTCATTATTTTATGTGTTCAAAGTACAGTCCCCTCGTTTTTGCCACTGTAAGTCACAGTTAGATGCCTGTGCTGACTGTCCTCTGGCTTCTGCTGCAGGGAGGTGGGCAGTGGAAAACACAGCGCCGGGCTTTGTCGAGTGCTTCCCTGTTACTGGAGTAATTTTGCTCGGTGGCTGTTCTGATAGGCTGAAAAAAGGTTATTTCATATGATTTGAACTGTGCAGCCTGATACAATCGTTAGAAAGCTTTGTGTTATAAATAACTTGTGATGTTAGCACAGCTTTGTGCAGGTGCCTCTCTGATTCTCCTACCTGGGCAGCCACTGTCAGCAGCCTCACCTAACGTGGAGGCAGCCCATGACGGCAGTCACTGGTGGGGATGGTGGGCTGAAGAGATCACCCTTGTGCTCACTGCACACGGCCACCTTCTGCTTTGCTGTGGATGAGGGAGGCTCAAACCCTTTCCTCTCCCCACACTCGCCAGCCCGTGTGCTCCTTGGCACAGGCTCATTGCTTTATTCGTGTAGGGTTGCATCCATGCCTGGATCCCATAGGACCTTGGCACAGATCCAACATCACTCATTGCATGGGAAAACCTTTTCTTTTAAAAGGAAATTTCAGGGCAGTCAAGAGAAAAGCCTTTTCCTCAGCAACATAAGCCACTGAGTGGCTGCCAATTAGCTGCTGCAACAGCTCATGATGTCAGGCAGTGTTCGAAAGCCAGAGATTTATAATCCAGAGTCACATAAACTCTATGGCAAATCAAATCTCTGATGAAAAAAAACCCCTGTAATAAGAAGATGCAACACAGGAAGTCTGATAAACTGTTAATTTTACTTAGGATAATTATGGTATTTACATCTAGGTAGTGCTGACAGTTCAAAGCTTTGATATACTCTAATGTGATTTATGGGCAGCAGAAAGGAGATGGGTTGAGCTCATCATCCTCACCTCAGGAACATCTGCTCTCCATGCAAAGCTCTGATGCGTGTGTGCTGCCCCAATAGATACGGCTGTCCACAGGTACCTCCTGTCAGAAGCACGACATCTTCATGGGCTCCTGATCAGAGATGACCAGAGATTATTAAACACTAATGAAGATACTACATTTATAGGCAGCTCAGAGAACCTGACAATGAGATCAAGGGAAAGAGCCCAAACAAGTGTTCTGATTCTAGAGACAAGTGAAAAAGGAAAACGTAAATGAGGCTGCCTCATCTTCCAGAAGCTGCTTTTGGAGCTTCAATAGATGGTTGATCAACAGTGGCCTCAACTCCAGGGCCACTGTCATCACCTACAAGCTCCATTCTGCCAATGCAACCTACAGCAAAGGTGAGGAAACAGACACAAAACAAGAACAGCTAGGGTTCTAACAGTGGTTTGTGGCACAAATGCTGCAGCTGCTTGTGATTTTGAGGATTTGTTGTGTCCCTCTCCCATGGATGCCATCCTGCCCCTTGGAGGTCTTCAGCTGTAAGCAGGATGAGCCATGTCAGTGAGGTGGTGGAGGTGGTCACAACCCAGGACAGAAATGTTACATGAATAGAGTGGTTACAGAAATTATAAAAACAATTTTTAAGAGAGATGTAATATGTAATATGTAAACAGAATAAGGATGGGCTTTGTTTGTCCATCAGCAGAAGGAGCATCTCTGGGTGCCAGCCTCAGGTTTTAAAGATGGGTAGCACCTGGACCAAAAAGAGACTGTTGTTTGAGTTTATAATCAGCTGGCAACTATCTGAAACGAGGCTGATGCTCATAGGTGACATCAGGAGGCACAGGAACAAGGTCTGGGAAATAGGTAAAAATCTCCTCAAGCAAATCCAGCATGGGCCTTTCTGCTTTCTGAATTTTACCCTCCTGGAAGTTATGTCCAATAACTGGGATTCATGTTTACCTGAAACATCTCAAGAAGATTCCACATGGATGAAATGAAATCTGTCCTAAAATGGCTCAAAAAGGATGGAGTATCTCGTTCTGCCTCCTACCTGGGAGCAACACCTCTTTACCATCTTACCACCCCACTGGAAATGTACACAGTGGCACCAAGAGACACCCAAAATATCTGCTCTGAGGACAAGTTTGTGTTGCTTCTCATGCAAGTCCCTTTAGGGAGTGGTTTTTCTTGTTGGAAGGTTTTTGGAGAAATCAGAGGCCCAGGAACAATCCTCACAGAAGTGATGTCTTTCTTTGTAGACTTTATTCTCTGAATATTACACAGATCAGTGATTTATGAGTATTTAAATGTTTGGTCTCCACTTAGCTAAGCAGGGAGATGGATGGCCCCTCCCTCTGCGTGGTGCAGCGGGACATGAGAGCCTTGGCACCTGGAGCCATCTCTCATTCCCAAAACCCAACACGAGTAAAAGGGTTTTGTGACAAGCATAATGACTTACACACTGAGACCACACAAAACTGAACTCATGTTTTACAGAAAAGGCTGCAGCTCTGGGATGAATTTTGGCAAACACACACCCTTCAAAAAATCCACAATACTGACATTTGGTGAAGGATGGAAGGAGGGGAGTGCACAAAACATCCAAACCCATGTTTTTCGTTAAAAAATCATAATGTTTCATGTCTAAAATATCAAAATGAATCATTTCAATGCATCCAATACCACTGTGATGAAGAGGCTGCTCCAACAGCACACCACTTCTCTCAGTGAGCAGACGGGAAATGAATGCCCTTTTTGATCTGCATTGAAAATGATGTCTTCTAGGACATGGGAGAGGAAGGGGGACGAAAACGATACTAAGCAGGCTGCATCTTGAGAGAAGAAAACCTCCTTTAATCCCCTTCCCAGCTCATAAGCATCCATTTGAAACCCAGCACAGGAAGATGAAGAGATGAGAGTAAGAACAGCACAACCAAAAGTAAAGGACACATTCTCAAAGGTACCATCAGCACACTGGCATCCAGGATCATCTGCCTGTGATAGCTGATCAACTCAAAGTACCTACCAGATGCCCCATGGATGGAAAATTCTGGTGCCCCAGGGTCATACTGCTTTGCAGTCCATCTTGAGTTTTGATACCTACCTCTGGTTGCTTTCCAGAGGAAACTGCTGTGCCCTCTTCCCAGTTTATGTGTTGGAGCAGTGAAGTCAGAACACAATTTTCATGCAAGAACCAAGAAATCAGGTGACTGAGCCATATTCACAGTCATATGTAAAGAAAAGGCAGCAAACAGGCAAACTCCAGGCTGCTGCAGTGGAGTGGGTAAATTCAGCAAGGCAGCAGGCAGTGGTGCATTCCCACACTCAGATCTGGTCTCTCCAAAATCAGTTGGTGCTAATTTCCAATGGATTTTTAAGTCACAACCTCAAATGCTTTTTTTTCCTTTTGCAGCAAGGACCATTGCTGGGTACGGCAGGATGCAAAGACCTGGCGAGCTGCACCTTCTGTGTCCAATGGGGAGAGGCTGGAAAGCAGCTGAAAAAGGGAAAGAACAGGCCAAAGTCCTGTTGTTGTGAAGGAGTCAAGTAATAGAGAGACAAAACAGAACTTCCAGCAACTTGTAGCTTGACTCCTGGGATTGGATGCAACGTCAGCCCAGGTGAACCCAAAATCACACCACTAACCCCCTCCCTCAGGCTGTGGAGGAAGAGCACCACTGGTACCTTGGATCTCCATGGGAACCATATCAGAGAGAGGGGAGATGAAAGAGGAGCACAGAGAATGGGCCAGAGTGAGCAGCAGGGAATGGGGAGAGGGCGGTGGTGGGGTGAGGGGTGTGTGGAAGCTGTCGGTGTGCCGAGGTGCCCTGCCGTGAGCAACAGCAGGCTTACTGCAAAGCCTGCTGCACTGGGGAGGAAAACGAAGCAACGCATGGAGTGTGTGGTGGGGGAAAAGGCATTTCCTCACAGCAGCTTAAAGCCACCAGCAATAGTGGCAGAGTGAGCTTGTGGGGAAAAGCAAAAGCAGACAAGAAGAGCTCGCTCTTCCCACAGGTTTTCTGGGGAGAACATGGTGAGCAAAGCAGGGAGACAAAGGATGCTTCTCCACACCCAACCTCCTCCTCACCTGCAGCCCCCAGGGGAACGTGCATTTGGAAAATACGCTCGGCAGTGTCACCTTCTCCTCTTTCTCTTCAGCTGTGGCCTGGGGGTCTCCAGGCAGTGACAGCTTTCACCCAGGCTGGAGTGAGCAACCTGGGGTGCCAATGCCCACTGAGCCCACCCAAAGCCTCCTCCTACACAACTGAAGGGTTCATCCCTTAACTGGATGGCAAAGCAGCTGCCGTACGCCAGAAGTACGGGAGTTCATGGTGGTCCAGGAAAGGACCAGCAGCTGCTGGCCAGGCAATGCTTCACAGGCATCAGCTCTGCACCTTGCAAGTGCCTCTCTGCTGTCCCATGACAGCACCAGTCCCAGTACAACATGGGATCACTCCCCTATTGACAAGAGGAAGAGCTTGTATTCTTTACCAAGGGTAGGCCCCATCCTCCAGAACACCTCCTTCCCTGCCTGACAATGGGAGCAAGCACAATCAGACTTAGTCTTGGTCTATGCCTCTGCCCATCTCTTCTTTGAGTTATCTTCCCACCCATTCTTGGCTGTTCCTTTTTAGCTCAAGGAATGAAACTGATGGCAGAGTCACTCAGGGAAGTGATGTTACTGCCATCCTCTGCCCTGATGCCTTTGGAGGAGGTAGTTTTCCAGAAACAGTGCAGATCTTCCAGGTAGGTGTTCCCCTCCTGGAAGCTCAGCGCTCTGCCTGCACAGGTTTTGCTGCAGTTCACACACCACCAAGTGCTGCTTGGCTCATCTTCACATCAGCTCTGCTGAGCATTTAGTGGTCCCAGACCACCTGGGGATGCCATTAGTGTCTTTATTAGGAGATAGTGGAAGAGGGCTGACAGCTGCAGGCCCATTTTCTGGCCTGCACACTGACAACTCCCTGCTCAAAGGCGTATTTTCTCATCTATGCTTGGGGTTTCACCAGCCCACCTGACCACACAGAAGTGGGAGCAGCTCCTGCAAGGGTTATTTCCACAGGGCCATTCAAAGGAATTGCAAAGCTTCCTCATTCCAGCCCAAATAGCTGCATCTCCACAGATACTCCTTCCCTATCTGACTGAGGCAGGAGGACATGATCATGAAGTTCACTCCATGGTGTTCCACTAGCCTAGCAAACTGGTTGAGGCTTCAGCCATTTTCTCAGACGTCAGACACTTTTCAACCAGCAGACTCCTGACAGCCTGGCATATTTTTAATGTATGGTCTTGTTGATTTTTACAGGAAAATTCACATCTGTCCCCTCCTACTTCCACACAGCCTAATGTGCCACATCATCTTGATGTCACATCATCTCAATTCTGGCATTTTAATGCAAGACCACTGAGGGATTTGGCACATGAGGCACAGCCAATGCCATGCAGCACTTGGAGCTCATTGTCTCTTTAGCAAAAGGCAGAGAAGGAAGTCACTGTCTGGTCTTTTTGGCTGCTCTCTGCCACAGCCTGCTCAGTGACACAGCTTTCTTTGGCTGACAAACTTGCAGAAAGAATCAGAAATGTCAAAATTACCTTCTGCTCCACAGCAGGTCTACCAGTGATTTGTTTTTCTCTAAGCTGGGCAGCTGCAGGATACACTGCTCTCTGCAGCTTTAACTATTATTTTCTTCTGATTTTATTTTCAAATCCACAGTTCAAATGCATTCTCCATTTGTAGGATGGGCAAACGGTGCTGACATGGTCTTTTCTCCCCTGCACACCTACCTTCCTCACAGAATACTTAAGAAACATGCCCTATTCCTCCTTCCTGCCCAAGAAGCTCTCTATATTTTGCAAAAAGGGGAGGCTGTAGTCAAAAACGATTGTTGCCTCAGGAAAAAAGGCAGTGGGAATGAATGGGCTTTCTCCCACCACATCTAGCAGAGATAGAGGCTTAACAGTAAAAGTGAGGACAGAGCGATGCCAGCTTGAGTGAGCAACCATTCCCTGGGGAAATGGGGCACTTTGTGCCCTTGGATAAAAGAGATCCCTTGTACCTTCACTTGGTGCTGCCTGTGCTGCAGAGCTTTTCCCTCCTCTCTCCAAACACAACCCTTAATGCACGACAGAAATGGGGCTGCCAGCAGCCTTGTGCTGGAGCAGCCATGGGCCATCATCTTTGCAGCAGGGGAAGTGCTGGCAGGGCCACTGCAATGGGGAGCAGCTGAAAAAGGATTTCTTTCCTGAGTCTGTAAGCAATTGGTGCTTTACACTCTGTATTTTTCCATTTGGTAAAACCACGTTTGGGACAGGCACTACAACAGCAATCTGAAATCAAATGTAACAGTTAGGGCTTTATGCACTGCAGCAGAGCAGCGTTTCAAAGGGTGTGTAGGGGAGAGTGCCTGTAGCCAACCATTTGGAGGGATCCATTAAAAAAAACTAACCAACCCTCCCTTGTCTTTTTGCAGGCGCAGCCTCAAGCAAAAGCACATGAAGCCACAAAGGAGAAAAAAAAGTGTTTGTCCCCAGCTAAAAAAATATGCTCAGGGCAATATGCATAGACGAAAGGGGGACGAACCAGAATGATGTAGCTGGACCCAAAACGAAGTTCTCAAGGATATAAATTCCCTGTAGGTGAGCATCTGGGTACCAGGTCCTGAAAAACTAAACACTGCAAACAAAATAGACAATCAAAACCAGGGACATCTGACATTTCACTCATGTGGACAGGACATTAAATAGGAGTTCAAACTTCAGGGAACAGCATTTAAACCTGGATACCTTGTTCCTGGATGAATACTCTGACCAGTGGTGAGACCATTTTCCCCCTCCTCTTCTGTTCCATTCCTGCCTCCACCACCAAAACTACCTGGCAAACTCAGGATGAGTTTTCTACCAAGAAACATGGTAAATAAACTGTCTAGCTACAAACTCTCCTAATCCTACTTGTTCCTCTTTTCTTCTTCAGGGTGGAAAACAGCAAACTGTATCATTTCAGAGCAGTGACACCAACTGATAAAATAATCCTGACATTTGCTTGCTGCAGATTAGAGAAAGCCCCAGCAATTACCGAAAAACCTGGAAGTTTTGGTTCTGTCAATGACCATCTTTATCCTCTATCACTACAGTACACTAATGTTTAACATCAGCTACCAAATTTCCCATCCTCAGTAACTAGCTAAAAAATGTTGCTCCAAAGGTGGCAGCATGGACAGCCAAGGACAGAAATCTACCATGTCCACTGTTGCTGATATAAAGGGGCAGCCTATTGTAGCAGGAAGAATTTCTTGCACCCTGTTTCAGTTCCCAGCATCTGCTGAGGTGGTTGACATAGGGGACAAAATTTGATGCAGTGAGCAGGACAGGAGGCCATTTGTCAGAGGAGACACCAAACAGAGTATTATGTAGTTTTCAAAGGAATAATTTTTGGCCAGTTTGACTTGAACTGGGGAGAACATCAGTAGAAAGACAACTAAGAATTAGTTTGCCTGTATAGTGCTTACTTTTAGCTTTCCAGCCCATCTAGCACATGAATTTCCTGAGTTTACTTTCACTTGACACCTGAAAGTGCTTTATGAACACTGACAAAAAGTAACATTCTGTTTCTGTTCCCCAAAGCTAGACAGCTGGAACCGGGAAGTTAGTGAAAATTTCCTCTGCAGGGAAGCTGGTCTAGTCAAACTCAACAGCAGAAGCGAGAGAATAGTTTCTAATGATGACACAACCCCTAATTGTACAGATCATCATTTCAACTCAGCTGTAAGAAAGCATGTCCACACAAAAAGCTATTTGCATAAACTACTTGTAGCCGGGGCAAGTCCTGCACCCATTGCAGAACACAGTGGAGCTTAATACCAACCTCAGCAAGCCAAAGGTGTGGTTCTCAGTTGTGTGGGAGTAGGACCAAACTCAAAAGCCTGGCATAGCAAAAAGAAGCACTGCCCAGCTAAAGAGTTAAGCTTAGCTTAAGTCCCTGGTTTGCAGATAATTCTCCTCCCTCATGCTCCAACTGCCCGCTCATGAACACAAGACAAAAACTTTGACAGGAAGCTCCAGCAAGACTTTATTCAATGGTATATAATAGGAAGAAATTAGCATGAAAGGAGAATTGTATACATAACTGACTTTCCAAGTCACTAAAACAAACCCATAGTGACAAGAACAACTGTGTTCGATGACATAACAAGAAGTGTGTGACCATCTCTCTAGTGTCCATACCTGCAAAGAGATAATATGTTAATGCTTTTTTAAAAATTACAATTCATAGTAGTGCTGATTTGGGTAGATTTATTTTCATTCTACCACAGTGTAATTAACATGTAAATTGGATGAAGGTGAAATGCTGTTATGGAAATCTTAGGAAGTTCTCCACACTTCCCTTCCCCTAAGTCTATCCGGACACCAGTTAGAAAAGAGCCTGATCAATCCACAACACCATGTGCAAAAAATCTCAGTATCAGCATCTTTTCCCTTATCCCACTTCGAGTACATCCTGCATGAAACAAGGCCAAAGCTTGTCATAGCCCCAGAAGTAACATTGAGCACACATAAGATAGTAATTCATGTCTGTGATTCTCATCATGCTGCCCGCGCAATATTAAGTGACTAGCCAGGCAAGATGGACTCAGTTTTCATTGTGTGTTCATGAAAACATCTTAATACCAAAACTATGGTACTTCAGTTGGTATGTCAATGATGATTTGCACAACTGACTGTGTATCTGATCCTAGAGACAATCCTCAACAGTTATAATATCTGTTTTGCTTTGTTTTAATCTGGACTCTGATTAGAATTTATTTTTTTAATAAATTGGGTCGGGAGAGGAACAATCCACAGTTAAGAAAAGATTAATGGATAAATGGTGGAGAATGAAGCAAGTGACAGGCAAACTTGCTAACTATTCTCAATGTACAATTACCTCTCAAAATACAATTATCCCTCAAAAACCTTAATATTAAGTAAACTAAACAATACAGAAATTATGAATAAGTGGGCCAAAGCCACAGCAATGGCTACATGGACATTTCATTTACAGATGCTAGGAGATCAGCTGTATTAATCTCTGATCATCAAGATAACAGAGACCTAATAAGATGTCTGGCACCTCAGCAGAAACACTTTGGAACCCAAGCAGCTGAATTCAGGTCACTCTCTAAACCCAAATTGCTCATGCAGTAGCACAGTATTCACCTGAGACTCCACTTCTAGTGAATTCCATTTCTCCTCTGCTCACCATTCTTTAGAGAGAATGTCAATAGAAATCACTACTTTTTAACAGTTCCCACTTACCCACAGCTGTTTGGGCTTCCTTCAGAGCTCATTTGGAACCAGGTGACTAAGGACAGGTCCATATACAGCAGGGTGGAGGAAAAAAACCACTCCGAACAGCAACTATGCCCTCAGACCCACAAATCTGACATTGATCATTTATATTAACAGAAAGACAATCGGACTTATCATCTTGAAATCTGTTCAGGGTACCTACTTTTGGAATTCCCATTCCCTGTTGTCCAGCGGACATACTTGGCGGGTTTTGAGCCAGCGAGAGATGCAGTGGAAGTGGAAAGCGTGCTGGAAGACAAAGTTCAGACCACATCATTTCAGAATGTATCTCAATGTGAAAACTACCACTGAAATCATCACAGTAAGAAGAAAGTAGCAAGAGTTTGCAGGCAAAGGTGGGGAGGACTGGTCAGCCAATTAGCTGGTAAACACCAAGGAATTGATTCACATTTTCAGAGAGGATGGAAACATTAGTGAAATGGCAGCAGGGAGCCTGTTCCACAGTGCATGCAGTGGCAACTGACTGACTTCTGATGAAGGGCAGAGTGGAGTTTAGCAGCTGCTAAAATTGGCAGAGCAGATGCTGATAAGAAGCATAATCAGAAAGAATAGAGAGGATTTCAGAGTGAGTAGCAGGGATGATATGAATGTATACATGCTGAAGGAAGCTTTCTGTCAGTTTGCAGGAGAAACCAGAGCCAGAGCCTGAATAATAAGGAATTTGCAAAATTCTGAAGAAAAAAGGAATCCATATTATGTGTTTAATAAATATACCCTTTTTTATACCCCATACAGCTACTGAAAACCAAGGTTCAACCTGTGGTAACTCTTGCACACAACAACATAATTTTGACACTAGAATATTCTGACATGGTAAAAAATACTGCTCTTGTCCTCTGCAAGCAGAATTGCAACGTTTATAATCCTGTTCCAGCATTATCATGTTGTAACTCGATCCCACAGCACAGTGAAGATGGGACTGAGGAACAGGAAGTTATTCCACTATGGAATATTTTATCTTCCAACTCAGGCCCAGGCTAGCTAAGAGATGTTCAAGTTTGGAGTTCACATGCTAGTGGGATCAGGTACAAAGAAGTCCATAAGGCAACACCTCAGAAGAGCTGGAGATGAAACACTAGAACAGATTTGATCTTCCCCCAAAAGTGGAAGCAAATCACCTAGTTACCCCAGATTGATTCTTTGAATCAGCCTGCACAAAGACAAATCAAGCATGCTGACATCTAAGCAATCCTATTTCCAGGGGGAAAAAAAAGGCATAACTCCTAGGCAAAACATGATCAGGAAAATCATGCTCAGAATGAAAGATCTATTATTCTTTAAAAGAAAAGTAAAGGCTTATCTTTCTCCCTTTTCTCCTGTGTCTTAACACATCTCTCCAACTTTCAGTTTCTTTTATTTTCTTCTCTCTCTCCTTTCTACATTCTACTAAACATAGGGACTTTAAAGTTCTTACTGCTGGTAGATTATGTGAATCATGTTATAGAACTCATGCTGTCCCGAGTCTTCAAAAAAGGAGGATAGCATCATCACACATGAGCTCCACAATGAAACAGTTTTCCTTACATTGCAGACACCCCATGCAACTGTGCACTCTTCAGAGGTAGCCGATGCTTGGTTTGCTTGACATTCTATGCCTGTGAAAATAAGGATTAAACACATATACACAGAAGTTGAAGATGTACATGCAACACCGACCAGTACATTTCTTCATAATAGCAAGTGGGGGCAGGGGAGGAAGAGCTCTTTGTTTTGTTGTGTTTAATACATCAGAATACATCAGTATCAAGAGCTGTGGTTTAACATGTACTGTTTTTTCAAAAGTATCAGATCAAAATATACTTAATCCTGATTTCCTCCTTCCTCTACTTTTTTAGTATTCCAAAGTTCCAGAGGGCAAGAGTACACAGCTCATCTGCTGGCAACATGTGTCTGCTTCCCAAATTTCAAGGATAAATATTTCCATTTTTTCCTCTTTTTTTCAAAAAGTTGTCTTCTGATGATCAGTTAAAGGTACATAAACTTCTTACCCAGGTTTCTCTCAATATAAACTCACTGTCTTGTCAGACATTATGTACTTTATTTACAAATTAATTTGCTCATGTAATGTTGGAGTTTGCCTGTCTTTATTTTATAGGCTTGTGATAGGTAAGTACACCCCAAAAATACACAATAGGAAATAGTTAAAAAATGTATGGTTTGGACTTTTATACCTTGGAGCTGAGTACCCAGGAGGATACTCCAAAAAACCCCAACTATTTATAGCTTTAGGTTATGTTTTGGGCTTTTGTATCAGATGGCGTGGATGAAGGAGATGAGAAAGAGGGAGAAAAGAAGGAAGAACAACACTGAGAGAATAAATCCTGCAAGCTGTTTCTTGGTTTTAAAGCCTGAATAACTCCTGCTCCAGCTCAAGAAGAAACTTCAGAAGGAAAAAACGGTATTTCCAACTCCTCCGGTCAGCAGCATAAACCTGTGAGACTAAAATTTTACTTCCTGCTAAATTATGCCTTGTTTAAGAGTAAAGCCCAAATGATTTAAAAGACCTGCTGATAGATGATCAGCTTAGAACTCAATACACGGGCTTGCTGCCTTCTTGTTTTGCAAATCTTTTTTTTTTTTCCTGGCAAAGAAGATGTCTGAATGAGCTCCAATTCTCTGTTCATGTGCTTGAATATGCTCAGAGGAAAATAAATTTGATTCACCATAATAAAGATTTTAAAACTTTCAATTCCCACAGATTTGGCTGAAAAATGTGATCTCTGTTCTGTCCCATTCATCCCTTTCTCCATTTTTCACACTTTTAAGGTGTGGAGGTGAATAAAATAAAAGAAAGGCCCATTTTTTCTGAGATGCAACAGAGGTCAGTTAACCTAGGTCACGAGGAACTACTCAAAACAAGACTGATGTCCAAAGAAACTCCGTAGCAACAGCTGTTCTGCAAGATTCAAGTGAACCTGTATTTATCATATGGTTTACATCAAAGATATAATCTACCATAGCAGAAAGTCCAAAGCTCAATCCCTTGCCTGCCTACAGAAGAAAATCCAGTACTCCTGAAATGTCTGATGTCTTCATTTCTGAATCTCTCAATATATACAAAACCAAACCTGATTAAGAAAATAGAAGCTGCTCTAGACCCTTGAAGAACTTCAATTACTTTGGATATTTGTATAAAATTCTACATCTGAGATTGTTGCAACAATTTTACAGTTACTGCAGTATAGACTCATGGTCATGGAGCATATTATATTAAGTTTTAAATATCTGGCCTGAGTCTGTACAGTAACAGAAAATGATGAGAAGATAAGTAGTAGGAAAAGATGAGGAAATTCATCTGAAGGGAGAAAAGTTAATGGGTAAGCAAAGTTTAAGTCAGGAAGCCTCTGCTGAAAGCAAGGAAAATACTCCAGCACACAATATACTTATCTTGTTTCTTCTCTTTCCCTGCAGGAAACAAAATATTGGGCATATTAGACATGAAGTTCATCTAGCCCGTTTTTGTGTCATTTTGTCTTTTTTTTTTCCTAAGTGGCCCTAACCTGGGAGCTACATTAACACAATTTCTAATTTTTCAGGATTTAAAGGACTCTGTATTTTGCCTAGGAGTGAGAGGGAAGAAAGATGGTTTAGGTAAGGAAGAGACACTGTACTGACACTCACTTCAGTGTACTCAAACTTTCACTGACATGCCTAAACTTTCATTGACTGTCTAAAGCATGACAGTCCCAAAAGCCTAAGAGGGCAGACGACCTTTTGTGGAAGCAGCTGAGGAGGAGTTCTCTGGTGGTGATGTAAAGCCCTTCCAACAAGACACCCAGATTTAACTCCTCATCAAACAGGCTGGAGACTACTGCTAGCACTGCTATTCTTGGCTGCAAAAAAAGGGCCTCCCAAAAGCTGAAGCACTTTTTGGTCTCCTACTTGCTTCACTTCAGAAAAGGACAATATATCAACAAATAAAATATTAAGAAATAAAGCACATGGACAATATCTGTCATAGAACGAAAGCTGATGATTCTGACTCTTGAAAGAAAGAGAAGCTATTTACCATCTGCTGATTCAGAAGAAGCAGTAAGAGTCATACTGTAACAGGTACTGGAAGAATACTGAATGACTTCTGTTGCCTTGCTTTTGACAGACTATCTGCAGGTGAGGGCAGAAAGATACAGCTAAAAACTGAAATACCTGTAAATGATTGTGAAAGATGCAATGGAAGCATTTCAACTCAGGGAGTTATGGAAATGCATCTTATATAATGGCAGCTTCTGAATCTTGGCATCATAAGAACCAGCCCACTTCCTATACATTTTCAGAAATCACCTGTATATTTACACAACAAGGAAAAAATCCAAACCCATTCAATCTATTAAACAATCTGAGATTCTTCTTTGGATTCTATGCAACATATCTTTGTGAAGCTGGACTATCAAACATGGTACTTTGCATCTTACTGTGAAAGCAAGGGGACAGTATTTTGATGGCACATTTTACACAGTTCAAAACTATACTGGTGATCTTACTACAATATTACATTACACATTTCAGATCAGAAGATAATCCAATATACTAAACACACTGTTTAGTTAACACTCCCCAATCTACCCTGTTGCAATGACAGCACTGGAGAGCAAACCTTTGAAGACAGACTAAGTAAAATGTAAACAGAACCTGGGTCTTTGCAGAGAAGAATGAAGCCAAAACACTGAAATCTACTTACTCCTTCTGTACACTGAACACAAACCAAACTGAGGGCGGGGGGATCCTTTAACCACATAATTACCAAGTCATGAGGTACATGCCTAAGCAGAACTGCAAGACACCTTAACATTGATGCCTGACTTTGTAACATTAACAAACTTCCATGACCATGACTGGCATTACTTATCACCCTTTTAATGTCTTCCCATTCAAGGTTTATCTTTGTCCTAGGAGTGGGAGACATTTGTATCCTGCATTTCATCAAATTGAATCTTGCATTGTTCTTCCTTGCACATTCTATTAATTTTTCTCTCAATTTGCCATCACTTCACATCTTATGTTTGAAAATCTAATTAAAGGGCTGTTTTAACAACATTAATGATCTGTAACAAGGAAGTAAGCAAATCCAGAGCCAACACTGATCTCAGAATACCAATTTAGATATCCCTTCTACTCTGTATCCTGTCAATTTTAGTTTGTCATTTGCAGTTCAGGCTCTTCATAACATTGCTCATACACAAACTAATAATGTTATGCTTGAGCCACTCAAAAAAGAAAAAAAACCCCTATAACCTTTTCCCTTTATTGTTTTTTCCTAATCTACCTATATATTCTCAACTCCACCCACATTTTGGTAGGACTTTTTAAAATAACTTTTTTAAGAACTGACAAAAAAAATTCACCACTGAAAAATAGTATCTGTCCATTCTTCTTTCAGCTCCTCCACACCTCTCCTATCTATGAGACTGTATTTGGTCTGTCATGGAAGGTACTATTAATTTTGAGGCAGATTCATAGAATGAAACACACCATCATCTACTATCTTACAATACATCCCACTTACCGTGATTAATTATCTTGCATTACAGGATTTTATATATTTTATACATTTGTCCATTCTATAAATGTAACTTATGTTCTAACAAATCTTTGAAATCCCATTTGCTTGTTAGCAATATGCTTTCCTCTCTAATATATCCTAAACCTGAGAAACCAAGTAGAAGTCCAGTGTCCACCTCCTTTTGACTCTACTTTCCAAGACGGTACAGATTAGAGGAACTTAAAAAGAAAATATTTACATCAAAGGACCTCAACGTATTTCACAATCCCTCTTCTCTTTAGTGTTATAATTCCCTTTCCAATAATCAAGAATAAAGTGAAGCATGGATAGGCAGTAGCTAGCTCAAAATACAAACATATCTGTCCCAAAGAAGAGAAGTGAACTTGCTTAACCCATTTTCAGACCTGTGCGTTACAGTGTGTTTTCCCTTTACTAAAAAAAAAACCTCTGGAAGTAGTTTTGTAATTATGCTTTAAATATTAAGTAAAATGAGGTGCATCTCTCAGTAGCTGTTACTACAAACCTGACGTCTCATTTTTTCTGAAATGTTTTATTTTCATACAGTCTTATTGATAGGAAGTTACCAATAGCAGTGGTTCCAAGGGCAACTGCGTAAAAACCAAGCGCCAACAAAACTATTCCGATGGGATCAGGACAGGCCATCCCCAGGCACTGTTGTTGGACCTATGCTTGTTCTGGGGGGGTCCCACCAGCCTCACATTCTAGGAATATAGGCAAATTTCTATCTGTGGTATATTAAAAAGTCTTCTGTCCCTCATGATTGAAACAAGATGGACAGCTATGGTGCCAACGGTATGTTGTCAGTTTTGAGGAGAAAAAAAATGGGTTTGTACTCATTACCAATACTTTAAGGGACTGAAATCAGTGACTTCATGCATACATACCTTTTTCATGATAGAAATGAACCATCAAGATTATACAGGAAGCAAAAAAAGCAAACCAATATGAACAATGTAATCAGTTTTATTTTGTAAATGGACAATTAATTCTCTGGATGGCTATGAAATTCCCCCTACTATAACACATACTAAGTTAGTTGGCAAGGTAGGTTTTGTAGAATGAGGAGTCATAATTAATTTGCTGGTCCATGCCTTTCCTGGTCAGACACAGAGAGAGTTACAAGACTTCATCTTAAATAGTGTCAGCAAGAAGTTGATACTCATAGCAACCTCCCCAACTTTGAAATATAATACCTCTGTTTGTAAGCACTGCCTGTCAACCCTGAATAATTTCAGTTCCTCTTTATTATTACTCCTTTTCCTCTTTGTTGCATTCAAAATACAATACTCAGCAGCATCATCTTGTCTGTTGATGTGGCACCAAGTGATCCTACTCCTTACAAGAAAAGGGTAAGAGAAAAGCAGTATGGTGACAGTGGTCACAAAAACAGATTATAAGACTTCAGCATTACATAAAATCGAGATTAGTAGAAGACTTAGCTCCTAACTGAAAGCTTTATTTGCTGAATTACATCTTCAACTGGGGTAATTTCAGCTGTTCATGACATACAAGTCAAACTGTCAACTGTGTCCCCCACCATTTACTTACATAGATCCATAATGTGGTTTCTGCAAATGGCACAGTTATCAACCACAATGTCCCATGCCCACAGAGCTACGGCGTTCCACTAGAGAGAGGGGACAAAAAGAAAAACATCATTTTGATTCAATTTACAGTGGACAGAAATCCCTGTTATTCTTCAAGATCCCATGTACTTTTTGAAATAGGAAAGCTGGGATATTAAGAAGAAACCAAATATTAGAAGTACAGAGTAATTCTCCATCATGAGTTTAGGTTACTAGAAAGCAGTGGCATGTTCCTCTCACAAACCTCCCAGACCCAGTGTCTCCGTCCCACTTCAAAAAAAGATAACTCCCTCAGTCCCCCTTTTTGTTTTTATGTGACACAAATGCAAACATCTGCATTTCTATTCAAGAGCCAAAGGCAAGGATGCAGCTCATGCCAAATCCTCAATTCTCATGGAAAGGACAGTCCCTTGGAGAAAGGCCAACTCAGATGCCATTTTGTTACAATGAATTCCCATTATTTGCAGAAGTTCCTCTAGTAATCACCTTTCAGAGCAGCTGGGGTCAATAACTAAATCTCTAATGCTACTCTCCACTGACTCCTGAATAATCTTCCCTACAAAAGATTAATAAGCAACAACCTACCAGCAAGGCTAGATATAAACATTTCAAAGTACAAATTAGCCTTTCAAAGACTTTGTTCACACATATAAAAAAGTAATAGCACTGTCCCATGCTACTTCAGGGGAAGGGTTTGAGGACTTTAGGACAAGCTATGCCAGAAAACATAGCACCTTTTTATTCCTCCTGACAAAACCCATAATCAGGTCTTTTATCAACTCACTAGAAGGTCTGCCTTCAATATTCAAAACAATCCAAAATAATCATATTGGTAATCAGGATACTCTTCATTTACTAGGTAAGTAGTCTAGATTTTTTTCCCCCTTACATTTTTTCAGTATATGATTGTACTGACTGTACTATAGGAAATCTCTACTGTGTTCCATTTCCATCTCAATGTTTTCAGTGCTTTCCCTCAGTTTGGGACTCTGAAGGAGGAATGCAGACTGCCAAGTACTGATAAGTAGTATAAAACTTTGATAAGCACTTCAATTTTTCATTAGTACCAATATAAAAAGTATTCACAATACTACTTTTAGGACATGCTTCAGTAGCGGCCTCATTTTTTCTCCGCATCTTCCAACTTCAAGTTTAGTAGGCCTTCTGGCTGAGATACTCACCTCTCATGGACTTCATCCACACTTCAAGGCAGCTGACATAAAAGTTCTCAGTACCCTTACCTCTCTCTCACATTCCAGTACTTAATCTCTTGTCCCATCATGGTCTACTCTGATGACCCACAGACCTGTACCGAGCCGCACATGCAACAAAGGTCTTAGTACCTTGCTGGAGGGGAGGAATGTCACTGACACATAAACGGTGCCACTTCCTGCCCCTCTCATTGTATCTGTCCCTATTTACAAACGAAAAGCAATCATGTCACCCAAACACCTCCTTCTGCACAGATCCAGGGTTTCCATCATCACTGATGGCAGCTGCATTTCAAACAAGCAGGAGTCACTGCAAATGTCTACTAAGATCCAGTACAGAGGTCAGTTTTTCTCAAATTATACCTTAGTACAAGCCCACACAGTCAATCCTCGCTTCTTTACACCCTCGTGATCAGGCTCGAACTATTACCATGATCCAGCTGACAAACTGCTGCCATTGGACAGAAGAGCGATATTATGGCTACTCTGAGCAAGCAGGCAAAGCCAGGGTGGCAGGAGGACATTTGCTGACTAACACGTTGTTAAGATTCGATTTAAATAAGGAGAAAAAAAGACAACCACAGACATTGGTAGAAAGCATTTTACGCAGCACATGGGACAGCCCGGGCGGCTGGGCCACAGCAGCCGGGTCTGATGAGATGGTGGAAGCACCCCACCCTTGCTCCCCGGCCCGAGCTGCCCAGAGGCTCTGGGCACGGAGTAGCCGAGGCCCGTCGGGACGGCAGCGCCCACGGGAAGCCAGAGGCCGAGCCCCGACCGGGGCATCCCCCAACCGGCACGGCCCCGTCGGCGCTCGCTGCTCCCGCCCCCGCTGATTGGCCAGCTCCCGCTGCACGTGCAGCGGTCCGCCTCAGCCATTGGCCCGGGAAGCACGCCAGGACTCCCCGCAGGCTTCGCCCCGCCCCTCCCACCTCTCCGGTGCGGAACCGGGCGACCGGTTCCGTGAGGGGAGCGGGAAGTCGCCCCCTCCTTCGTCCCGCCCGCCGCCATCAGGCCGGCCCCGGCCCCCACCCCGTCCCTCCCGGAGCAGCCGAAAGAGAGCGCTGGCGGGGCCTCACTTTCTTCACTTCGAAGCGCTTCTTGCCGGCGCCGCTGTTGGTACCGCTGGGGGTGTCCACATCCATCGCGGCCGCCATTTTGGGTGCGTGAGTCGACCCGTCCCGCTCCGCGCGCGTGCGCGGCAGGGCGGGGCAGCGGGGACGGAGGAGCGGGAAGCGGCGGGAGGGGTCGTCTGTGGCCGCGCCCCTTCACGGCCACGCCCCTCGACGGCAGGTGCGGGGGACTGAGAGCGCGGCCACGTGAGCGCGGTCATGTGACACGCTCGTAAGGGCGCCAGCCAGGGCGGGGCCGCGCGGAGTTACCTCATCATTCCCTCACCAGTATTCGGGCTCTCTTACAGCACCTCACTAAAATCCCTTGGGTTTGCCTTCTTGCCCTCTTCACATGAGGGGCTTCAGCCCTCAATAAACTTCTAGCTTATTTTCTCCCGCTGTAATCGATGCAGGACGAGGTGGGGCCGGCGGTGTTGCTGCTGTAGCCCTTTTGTTCTCCCTCAGTCCAGGGGTTTTTTTACAAGGAACATGGAATTGCTGGAGACAGGATGCGCAGCATCCAGGCTACACTTATGGCTCGCAATTTGGGCTTACAATATGTGCAGAAAAATTCACTACGCCAGAGACTTATGTCCAAAAGGGAGACAGAGTTCTGTAACTTTATTTGAATAAAGAGAGTCCACTACTCCATACCTCGTGGGGAACCGCCTATTACACATTCCCCCTTGAACATGTATCCCCCCCCCCCCGCATCATGCCTCGTAGGACCATTAAAATGAGCTTTAAACCCGCCCTGGGCGGAGAAGTTACTATTCAGAAGTCTATTAAGCCTGAGCATTTTCTCTTAAAGTTTAAAAGTTCAGGCTGTGTTCAGTGGGTCCACCGGGTGTCACACTATCTGGGTTCTGTAACAAACCTGCAACTTGCAGTTGGCAGAGGCATTAAGACTCATTAACGCCCATTCTTCTTAATGACCTTCACCCACCCAGCCGTTTGTAAAGACATTAGCACCCATCTTTCCTATCACAATAGATACAATCAACATGGATTTAAAGGTGCTGCCGGAGCTGCCCAAACCCTGCCTTTTCTGTTGCAAAGATGGAGAAAGCAGGCATGGGAGTTGGTCCTGGGAGCTTCTTCCATCAGTACCTTCCCGAGAGGATCAGTGGTAGTATTCCCCGTGATACGGAAACTGAGGGGAATACGCTGCCCAGCAGGACTACTGCAGGCCTTGAAATTTCACCCAGCTTTGCAGGTCCCTGGAGATGTGCGATCTTTCTGTAGAGTCACCCCTTCTAAATCCCTTTGTACCCTGTGTTGCTCCATGAATGTGGGAAAGAGGAGGTTTTAGAAGCACTAAAAGGGCATTCTCTTGCACATATACAGGCAAGCAATATTTGTACTGTACCTCTCATAAGTACTTGGGCCAAACAGCACTGTTCTGGTCTGACTTCATTGTACCCATCTTGCTGTACGCATACAGGTTTTTCCTGAGACCCAGTGCTTGCTGGGGTGGGGTGTCTGGCAGTCTCCAAATAAACTTTAAGTAGGGACCTGCAGTAAGAACACGATGATGCTGCCATTGGATGTGTTGGAATAATTTTAATATTTGGATTAGGATTCCTATTTGAAAGACATGTAACACTTGTGCCTTGACTTAAGGACATACCTAAATATTTGCAGGGCCAGGCTGAGCCTGAAAGTTGCACACACAATGAAGGTAAGTTTGAAGAAGAAGAATGCCCTCCCTCATGTAAACACCCTTTAACACCTCTAGTTACCTACGTGGAAAGCTTCCATTTCACTGAACTGCCCCTTTCCTCGGATGCTGCGTGGTTATGGGGTGTTTTTTACTGCTATAAATTGAAGCTGCACAAATTCAGGTTTCCATCCTGTTGCTCTGTATTTAGGACTATTGCAAAGGAGTATTTCGAAAGTGGGAGGTGTGTGCTTGAGAAAATGTATGTTTCACCTTCAAGAAAATAGTTCTTTTCAAAGCAGAATTTGCAATATATCCTATTAATAGAAGTATCAATTCTAACCCTAATTCCTAAATGTGTATGGCAATGTCCCTAGTAGGACATTTCCCAGTAGGAAACCAGGACATTGAACAAACTTGTAGACTAGGGCATATGCATACCAGAGAAATGTTAACACTTATTTTCACTTTAAGTGACTACTGCAATATAAAATTATAGTCTCCCCACCTCAGCTGATGTCACCACAGGGAGGTGGTTGCCAATGAGTAAAAGCCAGCAATCATATGGTCTGGATTTACCCTTCAGTATCTGGCAGCAAAAACAATGTAGCAATGCAGATCTTGAGTTAAGTCTTGCTAAAACAGTGGTGGTGTTCTTAAAACAAAAAACATAGCAAACATTGGGCAGAACAGAACGTATGTCTGCATGTTTAAGTAATTTTTATTGACTTGTGTATGCAGATACTTTTTACCAACCAGTACATTAAGAGATCTCCAGTACACTTTGCAAAGTGAAATTGGTAACAGTGTAGTCCTGCACTTCATAAAAAGGGCTAAGCTACCTTCTTTGCTGTACATGAAATAATCTGTTTTCTGTTGATTTTAGTGCCATCTCTAATCTCTTTCCTCCCAGGGAAAGTGCAGCTCCTCAGACCTGTTTTCCTTGCTTAAGGCTATATGTTATAGAGGGTTGTCAGGAGCTGCTGCAGGAAGAAAGGCTGCAGCTTTGAAAAGAAGCAGTCTCAAAAGAAGTATAACGCTATGGTCCAAATTACCAGGGATGCTTTGAAGAATGGATCATTTTTCAAATCTCTGGGACATGTAGGAGAAAAAGAGAAGGCTGCCAAATTGAAAAGGCAGGGAGAAAGACAGGCTAGGTGACATGTGACAATTGCTGTGAATATGGTTAGTCCCAATTAAAATGAGACAAACTTTCCCAGTTGACAGATTGTTCCAAAATGCAAGGTACCAACAACCTCTCAAAACCAGTGTCTTGGATTTTGGGCACTGTCCTCCTTTATGTTAATTCTGTTGGTGGTTTGTTGGTTATTTGTCTGCATCCACCAGCATTATCCTATGTGGGATTTATCCCCCAAATGCTTCCCTGCTCCTTACGTGCACCCTTTGAATAGGGGTGCCTGACTGGGCTGCTGTGGAACTGCTCCTGGAGGGGCAGCTGCTTGCAGCCCCAGCTCTGCACCCACACGGGGACCGGGCAGAAGGCCTGGTGGGGGTTGTACTGACACAGCTTGTCCCTCCAGAGCGGAGGGATCCACATGGCAGTGGGAGGATTCCCCAGAACTGAGTTAGAAGGAAAATGCAGACAGGAAAGGTGGATTTGCTTTCCAGTCCTCACCACCTGAGCTGTTTTCAGTCCACTTCCCAGCCCCAGACAAGATGAGCATTTATCATGACTCATTCTCCAGTGTTACAGGGTCTTTATGGGGCACTTGGGTCATTAGGAAAGAAACTATTCTGAAGGAGAATTGCAGCATTTTCAAACACTCTTCAGATCAACAACTTTTCTTTACTGTACAGTCTGAGAGTAAGAATGGGCCTTCCAAGACTGCCAGGAGCAAAGAGGGGGGAAAAAAAAGGGAGGTGGCCCCTTTCTAAGTGCTTGCAAACCTCAAGTTTTCTGTTGCCTTTCTGTGCTTTACCCTCTCAGTGCTGCCTGCTTAAGATGTGGTTTCAATGGTGCCCTAAGCAGTGTCAAGCAGGAATTACCTGGTACATGAAACTAGTTGCCAGTCAGCGGTTGCCATCCAAGGAGCAAAAATCAGGTGCGTTTTACTACCTTTTAAAGAATTGTAGGGCTGGCTGGTTGGCTACCCTCCAGTTGCTGATGCTAGTAAAACCATTTGAATTGGCTAAGTTGAGATTTCTAGCACCCTTTGCTTTGGGATGCACAAACCCACAGACAGCATTCACGAATTACTGTTGGGGCAATACTGAATGTACAGTTAGTCTGTGTTGCCACAAAACTTTCTGAGAGTTCACGAAGTAGGCAAACAACCCCCCACCAAGCCTCTGTACAAGGCTCTGTAGCATCTCCAGCTGATTCAGTGTGCTTGGCATAGGAAAACTGAATTCAAAGAACAGAGCCAGAGGGGTAGATTAAGCAATATATCCCATAGATTTTTGGACCAGATTGTGCTTGGTTTCTGTGGAAACCCAAACCCCCTGCCTCTGTATGTTTTCCAGATGATGGTCACATTATACCCCATGTAGCACCCCTGTCTTTGTAAGCCATTACTAAAACCTCAGGAGAGAACTGGAGCCTCCAAACCAGCTAAAAAGAACAGATGAGGTTCTGAGAGAGGAGCAGGTTGTAGCATTTAATGGGATGGTGACTAATTGTTTCTCTTCCTTCCTCATGGCATTTTACCTTAAGCAGCTTGCAGATAAAGTAACATGCAGCCATTGTGGCAGCCTGCAGGAAAGTGGGTGCTCGCAAAACCAATGATACATGAAACCCATATGACTATGCCCAATCTCCTGAAGAGAGCCTTCCCCCACATGTGTATAAAAAAGCAATTGGGGCTGTGGCTGTAGGTTCAGCAAATGGCACCATCCCCACTGTGGGCATCTCGGGCCCCACAGCATGCGTGACAATCAGCTGCAGCTGAAATAGAGAAACACGGTCAGGACAGAGGGGTCCTGGTGTGTTACGGTGAGGATGTTGGGCTGATTCCATTCCACTTCAAGAAAGGGCTTGAACCTATCCCTCCTATGCGTCAACACCCCTGTGCTCCCCATCCTAATCCTTGCTCCCAGGTAAGGAGCTCCATCTCGGAAGGAATCCAACCCCAACCCCACCTCTTCCCTGCCACCCCTTTGCAGTTCTGGGCGCCAAGCTGCAGACGCTGATCGCATCTGGCTGTGCTGCCACCTCCTGAGAGAAAGCAGCATCCCAGCTTCTACTCAAAGGACATGTTCTGCAGCTAGGCTCCTGGCCTGCACAGAGATCCCTGGGAGAGCCGGGACTCTCCATGCTGCCTGCCCCCTGAAGAGGCAAGATGTGGGCCCAAGAGTCATCACACCTCCAGGTCAGCTGCAGCCCAGCCACCGCTGTTATTCACAAGGCTGAAGAAGAAGCACAAGGGTGAGATTGCTTACAGGAACTGAGAAGAAAAATGCATACACAGGAAAGAGTGAGGGCTTGAGAGAGAAAGAATCTTTAACCTCAGCTGGGATCCTGAGGCAGGTCCTGATGTCAGATATAGGCTAAGATTGTTACTGAGAGGGACAGTCTTTCAGAGGGTAACTAACAGAAAAGCACTAGCAAGGGAGTGATGATTTTTAACCTGAATATCCCGGAAGAACTGTATGAGGTGACAAGAGGCTATGGAATGGTCCAAGTACAGGACAGTGCACCATTGAACTACTGAGCTGTAGTTTTGCATTTGTCTTCCTATATTAATTCTTTGTCCTTTTCCCAAGAAATATAGTATCCCAAAATTTCTCCAAAGATCGCATTTCACTGAATCAAGTTCCAACTGCAGGCCCTGATTAATAAGACACAGTTCATTAGCCTTTGTCATCCTTCTTTGTCACAACAGGAAGGATGCTGCTGTCAATAAAAGCATCTTGTTGAAGTTCCTGGTAATCATAGCAAAGGCACCATTTGACAATTGAAAACTGTAAAGGTCCAAGTTTTTCTGTAGGTTTTTTTGGTGGGTTTTGTCACTGCTGTTGGTTTTGTTTGGTTTTAGGCAGGGGGGATGTTGAAGGGAGTTCAGACATGATTTCAGGGCAAAAAAACCCCCTAATTTTATACCATTTCTTCTTGGAAAGACACAAAGGAATGGGAAAAAAAATTAGGTGGCCCACAGATGTGGCAATTTCTGGTACCAAAACTATATGGATATCACAAAAGAAGCCAAGAGTGAGGGAGCCTCTGCCTCCCATACCAGCAGGAACAAAAAGTTGTGGTACCTAACTCAGATAATCCTCAGAAGGCAGGATTCAAAATACTTCTGGCATTTAACCACTCTCTGTTACGAACGCCTAGATAAAGAAAATATCCTGAGGTTAGCCTTGCTTTGGAAAGTTCATTACAGCATCTAGGTCAGCAAATCCCACAAGAGGTGGTCTGTCTGCCAGTTCTATACTGAACAACAAAATACATTAATTAACTGTCATACTTCTTTGCAGGTTCATATATCTTAAATGCATCTTGCTGTGTTGAACACCCTTTCCTTTAATTTCAAAACTCAGCACAACTGGATCTCCAGAACCTCAGTGAAAAGAAGGGCCATTTGAGGCAGTGAGTTTTCACTGATCAGAATGCATGAGCTCCCTGATTCTGACAGCTGCAGGAAATGCAGAAAATAGGAGCAAGCAGAGAAACAAGTGTAAGGTGCAGAGCCTACTGCTTTGGTAATTTTTGCTTTTGGTAATTGAGCACTGCAAAGTTCTTCTCCCCTCTCCAGTCGTGGTAGGATTTTTGTGGGGTTTTTTTTTCTCTTTCTGCTCACCACATTCATAAATTGTATTTCTCAACCCAGTTTAGGGATTCACTGACCTGTGCTAGGAGAAAGAGGAAAGAGCCATATCCAGTACTAGGAATACACTCCCACTCATCTGCAGTCAACAAGATTTTGAAAAATTAAAGAACAGAACAAATGCAACAACTTCAGGAAAGTTTCAGCAAGACACCTAGAAAGCTCTATGAGTTTACTACACTTGGTACCAAGGAGTTAATTCCTTTACCTCAATATATAGAAATACTCATGAGTTATCATGGAAGATCCTTATGTTCAAGTTCACTCACATCCTGTAACCTTTTGTGAGTCTGCAACCATTCAAGACAACCACTTGCACAGGTTTGAATGGGAATATTGTAAGTAATTTTGAGGAACCAGGAAAGCTGGAAAGAGGCCAGAAATCTACTAGTACCACAGACATCCAAGCCATCAGCAGTCACCACCAGACCCTTCTGAATCCCTGGAGGAGAAAAAACAAGACCCTTTGATCATACAAGTACCTACCTCTGATACCGAAATGATTTTTACTTTTATACATATATTCTTCATATATTTGTAGCTCTGTGGACTGTTACTATATAGTTATAATTTCCTAACTTCAGGGCCTCAGTACTTTTCCTATTAGGTAAACTAATTCCTGAGGGCCATGCCTGGTCTAAGGTTCTTCTGGGAACCAAGGATGAGACACTATCCCAATATATTTATCCCATAAACAATAGGTGTCTTCCAGAGACATTTCTCATAACAACTGGTGAAGAGAGACACAACTAACACCTTCTCAAGATACTTTTCTCGTAACAATGAATACCTTCCCAAGACTTTCTAATAACACACACCAATGGACGGGGGGCCTCGCAGAGGGTCAAGCCAAGGGGGGAATTACTTCATCACCTGTGTTCCTAACTGGGGATTCTTGTCAGTTATGCTAATTTGTTAAACTTATAAAACTGTACTTGCTCTATGTCATGTGTGCATCTTCAGTGGGCATTTCTGGCATGTGGCGCACCATGAAGGACCTTCATTAAATTGGTAACCATATTTTATCACCTAACCTTGTTTGGCTCTTGATCTTTTAGGGGCCAAAACAGCATCACCTTTCCATTTAGATACTTTCCTCGTGCTGGAGTTTGAACTGGCAAAGAGAGCTCCAAAATGCCTATTAAACAGCAACCTTCAGCTAGAAAGGGGAATGAAGCTGAGGAAGAGCCGTTAAAACTCTTCTTTCATACAGCAAAACTGTCAAATAATTAAAACATTTTGGAGGGTAATATAAGGAAAATTGTTCACTTACTTTCCTCAGTTCCAGGACAGGGGAAAATGAAGCAGATGACAATTTATCTGGATAAGAGTGGGGTGGGGGAGGTTGAGGGAACAATAGCCCCCAGAAGTTCACAAGTGCAACTTGCATTCCCATTCTATTAGATTAATAACTAAGGTAGTTGCTTATACTAAACCAGTTTTCCCTCAATTTACCGTACTATTTCCTTCTTTACTCCTTTCACTCCTGCTTTCTCGCAGCCTATTTTACTGTATGATTCTATGATTGTATGTTTTTAAACTCAGTCGTTAAACCCCAGGTTACAGGTTTGTTGGAATGCAGAAATTATTGGATAATTTCCCTTCCACAAATGCCCATTTTATTCCATCTTATTTGCATTACCAATCAATATGGAGTGAAGTTCATTTTGCATCTCCCATTTCTTTGCTCTGAGAGCAAAATCTTTGAAATTCCCCTGTAGACTTGAGGGCTGTGAAGATCAGGGGGCTCCTCTGAACTCCTGCAAAGATCTTCAGTGATGTTTTGGGAGAGAGGAATAATCTACACTGTGAAAACACCAAAGCTGCTGCAAAGGCAAACTGAAGGTTGAAAACCTTAGATATTCCAATCCCTAGCAAACATGAACTAGAGCGGTTTTCCTTTAAACTCACTTTGGATCTTTTAAACCTGTGAGATAGGGAGGCTTCCTCCTGCCAGAAACTGGTGAGTGGTGGTGTTTCTGCCTTGTTCACTACAGTTACAGCTACCAAGAGAAAAGAGTAAAAACCATCAATCATTGTACAGCGAACAGGTTTACAAACACAGCTTTTGGCTGCACCTTGGATGTTTGTTTGGAAGCTTTTTACTGTATTTTATAATAATTCCTCCTTTCCTAACAGGGATGAACACATTTCACTCCATTAACTGTATCTCCCTTGGGGTTTTTGTTCAAGTTAGAAAGAAAGGTCTCAAAGAACGTAGAGGGCACATTTGGGACTCAGGTACAACACAACAGTGGTTTGTTTGCAGTGGCTTAATTTAAATTGGATTTCTCAATTCATTGAACAGCTGAGAAACCCCATGTGGACACACTTATTTGCCTTAAGAGTTGTCTAAAATCAGTTCCTAATCAATTTAAGCTCCACTGATCAGATTTAAATATATACTTAAAAGGTCAACACAACTTTTAGCTTTGATTTAATGAAATGATATTGAAAGCAATGCTTGAGTAAACTGGTGCAGCTCTGTGTAAAAGGTGTCCGAATTAGTGTAATATGGATTGTCCAAAAATGGAGAAACATTTCTCCCCCTTGAAGTTTGCAAATTCAATCTCTTGATTGAATGCTAGCATGATAGAGGCTGATGGATCTCTCCTCTGATGGAGCCAAGTATTGATTTTATCATTACATATACAAAACAAATGCCTAATTCATTTATAGGCACATTTTATGCCTTCCTTTAATGGTGTTATCTTAACCCTACATATGTACACTTTAGCTCAAAATCACATATATTCCTTCTTCAATATGACATTTCAAAATTCAGGAATGTTTTTGAAGTCATGCTCTTTAAAAGATTAGAATCTAGAAAGATAGGACCTTTTAAAAAATGGAGATAAATAACAGCATGAAAGGATCATTTATGCCAGGAGCCTATTTCACTGTTTAACAGGTGTGGATATTCATTATAAATTAAGCCTCATTTGTGCTGAGTGGTTGAATTGCTGTGGAATCACTTTATTGGTATGTGAAATATTTACTGTGTATAGCTGGACAGATTCCCAGGAATTCTGATGAAAAACATTAATGCACAACAGAGGACATCCTTTCTTCATAAGACTTGTGAAATCATAAGCTTTGCTCCTCTCAGTATCTTACACAGATTTTAAAAAAACTATCTGAATTGTCCATAGAAATTTATCTAGAATAACTATTAAGAAGTTCTTTTTAGGTAGAAAATTCACTCTCTGTTCAGGAAAGCTGCTGTTATAGATACTAATATCCAAAATAAAACACACTTTTATTTAAATTACATTTTTCTTCACCCTCTGTAGAAATTGCCTTTTTCTTATAGAAAGGTGAGAAACCACATGTTGCTTTAAACAATTTCAGATGCCCAAAAGAGAAGAATGATCACTTCAAAAAGTGCATTGACTTAGAAGTCAATAACTAACATTTGGCTGGGAATTATTTGCATGTGTCCTTTGCTAAAATGTATTTGCTAAAATAATATTTTTAGACAATTCAGCGATGGATTTCTGTATCTGTGTAACAACCGAAATAATGGTACAAAGGTAGAAGAGACTTCCATTTGCTATCTAAAAGTTGTGAGTTCCCACCCGTAATTTGACATCTGGCTTTGCTATGTAGAATAACTGATCTTCACGACAAATACAGGCAAGTTAAGCTCTTAAAAGTTACAAAATGCAAGGAAGAAAAGGACATCAATAGCAGGTTGATACAGACAAGAAAAGTTTCAAACAAGTGTAGGCCACAGTCCTTGCAGCTGAGGAGCCACATAAAAAACCCGACCTGAATTAAACAGCAATAAGAGCCAGTATGAACTGTGTTATATGAAAAAGCTAACACTGAGAGCCATGAAAGCTCAAGAGTTTACATGAGCAGCCAATAAAATGCAAGTGTAACTAACACCAGGGAACCCTGTAGAAACCATCCCTCTGCAAATTCAAGAGTATATTAAAAAAAAAATCAAACTATTTCCAGAACAAGAAATAATACATGTATACAAATTTCAGAGTTAAAACCTTTTCTCTTCTCCTGATTTACATACCACCAAAATATACATATAATTTTCAAGAATATGTTTCTCTGAGATGAAAGCGAGTCCTCTGTCCCACCTGACAAAAACTGCCTCTGAGTTTAAGCTCAGGGAACCTGAACAGGAGTAGTACAACTGCTTTTCTATTCTCTAAACATTATAGCTATGCAGTGGACTGCTCACACATCTGAAGGACTTCTATAGACTGGCTGTGAATGACAATATTTATATTATTTTTTAACAGATGATTGTAGCATTATATGTGTGTGTGTTGGCTTTGAATTTACATTGAGCACATTTCAACTTCTGAATGGTCAGGGAAAGAGTATATAAAAGAGGCAACATTTAAAAATTATTATTTCTTTCTTATTATGATTTATTTTTATTTTTATTTTTTATTTACTGTGAGGCACAGAAAACAGATAGAAAGCTGTCAAGGATCAAATCTTTTTTTTTTCCCAAGAAGATAGAAACTGCCTAAGTAACAAAGGGATGAAGTAATTCTCCATGAATACTGCGTGCATTAGGCCAAACCCATTGTTCTAGTTTATTTTACCTTAAATTGCAGAATAAGTGAAGAAACCATCTTTTTATTGTAACATTGAACATTTTAACTAAAAAGGGAATTGTGGCTTCTGCCATTAGCACTAGCACATTTATAGAGGTGTGCAAGAAAGACCCTGCATTCTCACAGAATGGACATTTCTTTCTGGCCCCATGTGCAAAAGTTCATAGAGAGCCTGTTGCCCCATTACACCCGACCAGCACAGCCACAGACACATGGAGAGTGATCCTTCCAGTAAAGGGGTGGCCAGATCAGCTGGGAGAAACTTTTTCCATTATTTGAATACATCATTAATTCTTAATGTTCCAAATACTCATTAGGGTATGACAGAGAACATCAGTCACTTCCATCAAGACTGGAATTCATGGGAGCAAAAGTCCTTTCCTAACAACTAAAACATTTCTGGGATAACACTGGAAACACTTGTTCCTGTTTCCACAAGTTCAGCAATACTTCAGCTGGCCTTTTTATGAAGATGCAATAGCAGCCTGTACAGAAAGCACACTTCTGGTCAGAGACTGGAACATGCCATGTCAAGACCAGTCTAATCCCAACTATTCACTTACGAGATTTTACACCTAGGACCAGTGAAAAGGATGCTTTTAAAATGTTACATATTAAACAGTTACAAAATTACTGCAATTCGTATTGTTAACTTTTGTTTATCAGTTCATCTTCGCCTTAAATGTTACTCTTTTTAAAAATGAGTTTATTGAATAAAAAAGCTAGAAATAAACAATTGACTTCTTCCTTGCCCTGATTTTTATCATGAAAAATGTTTTTAATCTTCTGGTTTATGTAACTATTTCAAAGTTGGTAGAAGGGGATATGATATCTGCAACAAGTATAAATTTCAAGAATGCCTCTATTTTGCAGTAAAATAATACTCTATTGAAAAAATAATACACTTAATAAAGGAGCTAAGGCAAATTGTTGTTCCTTGATGCTAGTGACCTCTAAAAACTTCCTGAAACATATTAAATATTATCAGTCCAGCCACCTCTGGATAAAATGAAATAATGATTTGTGTGCAAGGGACCGAATGGAAGAGCCTGAAGGGAGAGACGTGAAAAGATGGAGGAAGCAATGAATTCAAAACAAGCAATAGAGATTGTCCATCACTGTGTGCTCAGTTTGCAATTGCTGTGTGATTTAGGCACTTCTCTTGAATTAATTACCAAAGTAAGGGTGTATCTGCTTTCCCTTGTTTGAATTGAAAAGGGAAGTGTGCAGAAAAGCACATGGTGTGTGCTCACAACCCTTCTCCTTCAGGTGTGGAATAATGTTTCACAGAGACATCCTCCTGGTCAGTGTTTGGGGTTGGGACAAGCTGCCTGCATCACTCTCCCCCAGACCTTGCCCAACATTTTTCCAGGGCAAATCCAGGTTATGGGTCCTGTAAAAGGTCACCCCACCTTTTAACTACAGTCAGTGGCATTCATGTCTTCCAGCGTATGATCTGGAGCAAGCTTGCTAATGGAAATGTTCTGAAAATATCAGGTAGCAGAATGAAAACCTCTCTGCCACACTGTGTTTGTTATCTGTTAAATATATTATATCAATACAAGTATGCCAAATGGGATGGGGAAAAGTTGGGAGGTACACAAAATTTGTATTGTGCCTATTAGATTTCAAATGTAAAGCAAGAACAACAAACAGACGAGGATTTAAGGAAAAACCTTTGCCATTGGGGTGGGTAAAATGATCAGATGTAACAGAACAGAGGCAAGGATGGGCCCTTCCTGAAACACCAGGTCCTAAATCCGGAATGTTGCCCAACAGGCAACATGGATTCACAGGATTACTCAATTCTCTTCTTTGTACTTCTTCTTCAGGTTTGGATTTTTTCTTTCACTTTGCATTGGCATGAGTAGTCTGAGATCAAAGTCAGGTGATTCAGGGAATAAAGGGAAGACTTAGATAATATCTGGACTATGCTTGTGCCCTGTACAGTTGCTTATTTTAAGGGAACAAACATGATGACAAAAAGAGGGGCAGGTGGGGCAGGTCCCAGTACAGTATGGATCCAGGTCCAGAGGAGTCACTTTGCAGCCCCTTTTATATCATTGCATTTAATTTTTTAAACACACCAAGACTATGTTAGGTACTAGGGGGGAAAGGAATAAAAAGGAGATGGCACCATTTACCAGAAGACTTGATTTTCTTTTGTATGTTTGTACACATCCAAGATCTTTTCTACCAGAGGAGAGTCATGCAACACATATGTCTCTTCATTGCTCGTTTTCTTTCCTTCCTCTCTGGTTCTTTGTCCTTCTTGCTAAACTGTGAATGGCCCTGATGTGCAGCTCTGGGGACTCTGAGAAATGTGAATGAATTTCAGGGTTGCAGACATTTTTATAGAAGTACAGTAACAGTTCCACTGTCAAGGCTAAACTGAACCCAGAGCAGGTTCATTAAACATATAAAGTTGCTCCTTATCCTCCCCATAATGCCTCTTCAGGGTAGGGGGTGGGAAAAAAAGGTGCACAGATTTTTGATGATGGGTGGTTAACAGCTGGAGCAGATGACTGAAAGAAGTCATTCTCCACCTCATCCTTCTCCCTTTCCCAGCCTTCAGATCAAGGCTTGATGCCTTACTGAGGGATCTGTTGATGTCAGACACAAACTACCAGGCTCAGCACTAAATTGAGGAGGTGAAATGCAGTGGCTGTAATAGGAAGGTGCTCAAACTACTTGATCAAAGGGGTCCTCCCTCCTACCCTTTCATGCAGTGACTCTATTAACGTAATATAGGCAATACTGTTGAGGATTTTCCACTCAGTCTCTATTAACTTGTGAATCATTAAAAATTGAGTCCTTAAGGAATGTGGCATTTGGTGCATTTCTTGTCTTAAATGAGCTTAGAGAAACAGCTTATCAGTCTTCTAATTTACTATCAATGTTCACTAAAATTTCAGAGAGTTGCACACTAGAGAAAAACAGATTTTATCTCTAACTGCTGAGATTAATTTACAGTTATATTAGGAATTTAGGTTTGTACTACAATCCTAAATTCCATTAATTGCTATACATGTTCTGTTTTATTTCTCTGAGAAACTAAGTTGGAATGGTACATTTGGGTTCAAAATTAACGAAGTTTACAGTTTTCATCTTCAAGAGTAATAATCACATCTTTCAGATAGCATATTCTCACCTTTTCTTGGAAAGGCACTCCTCAGATGAGAATCACAGAATGCTGTCTCCTGAAAAAGCCTCATACTGCAGGAAAATTACATTATAAAAGTGAAAAAAACCCCCTGAAGATGGAGGCAAAGTTAAGGCTACATGGCAGTGACTTACACTAAAATGTATTACAGAGATAATGCAATTGTTCAAACCCCAAGAATTATAAACCCTGGAAATTCTAGGGTAAAATTAAATGTAACAAGAAATCCAAACAAAGCACAAAGAAATAAAGAGTCAAGTATCTAAACAGTCTTAATTATGGTAGGAGAAATATCTTTTAAATCTCTAACTAGCTAGAAGTCACAACATTTTTCGCCTAATACATGGTGTTTGCATATAGATATTTATACACTTGTGCTTTTGAAGCTGAGTGATACCTTTCTACTTCATGGTGTGTAATTGAAAGGTCATGAGAAACCGCTCTGTGTTCTTCAGGGAAGAGCAAAAAAATACAACAAGCCCTTAGAAATGTCTGAATCATCCCAAGTCCACAAATGTAGAACTATCTCAGTATGAACTGCATGTTTTTGCCTGGTTACAGTCACCACAGTAACACCCATGTAGCTGTTAAACAGCTCATCTTCTGGAAAAGAAGAAGAGGGTAAAGCATAAATTAGACAGCAATATACATACCAGATATCTGCAGTGCATGACAGGAACCTCAGCGGCACCACATGGAATCTGACAATTGGTCAGTGCAACAAGCACACCAGAGGCTATGGCTTTTGGCTCCAGACTGGTACCTCTGCAAGTCCCGAGGGGCAAGAGTTAGAAGGACAGTCGGAGATTTAAGGCCTTCGTGACAGGGGCAGCTGCATGGGGATGTGAGGACTGGAGATTCCTGAGCTGTCAGTAGGGCTGTGCCTCTCTGTCCCTCTGAGAACAGGAAGACAGGAGCAACTGGGCTGATGGACCATGTGCACAGTGTGTGAGGAGCCAGCCTGCCCCAGCTCCACAGCAGAACCCTCCTAATCCATATCAAACCTTGTCTATCCAAGAAGCAATGTTAAAAACATTAAGCAGATCCTGATGACACATTAGGACAACAACACAGAAATGCCAACACAAATTAGAAACTTCATAGAGGCTACCCAACAGAAATGGTCAGTCTGCCAAGAGGTGGTAAGAAAGGGTGTTCATAGGCAGTACCAGGAACACCAGGTTTTGTATCCTGGAACAAGGCCTGCACAGAGAAAGCTTAAACCTACACTCCTGCTGTGACATTAGCAGCTGTGCTTTCTGTGAATGTAATATTTGCTGCGTGTACATGACTGAGATGTAACACTATTAATTACAGAGGCGCTGGTTGTAGCTCCCGTAGGCAAAACAGATGTTGTATGTTACACTCTCTGTGCACAGTATATTAGCCCCAAACTTAAAGCACTACCTGAGTAAAATATTCACATAAGAGAGTACCTGACACCTGCTAACTATTTCCCAGTACAAGAGTCAGACCTTGTAATCTTAACTTGGATCAGTGGCCAATCCCATTTTGCATTAATCTCCCAAAGGCACAAGGAGTCAGAAGCCTTGCTCTGCCGGGAATAGAAAGAAGCTGAGCCTCTCTCCCCCTCACACAATATTGTTCATATTGGCCTGATTTACTCACAAAAAAACACAGTGAGCCTATTTCCCTGGAAAGAACTGCATTTCAAAAAGTTTTTGCTGGAATGCCAGCTTCTCCTAGTTGAACCACAGGGTGAGTGTTCTCAGTTTGTGCTGCCATGATATTCCTGCCTGAATTAGGAGAAACTGAGATTCCTTTAAAAAGCCACAGGCTATTATAGTCTTGAGAGCAAAAATCCCAATACAGAGCTTTAACCATTGTCAGTTCTGGCCCAGTACAGAATGTCTGAGATCAGCACTTGCAAAAAGCTCCCAAACCAAGACTGCACATTGCTCCTGCAGTGCTACCTGTCTCCCCAGCACCCCCTTGGAAGGAACATATTGAAGCCTATAGTAGCCATTCTCATGTCTGGCTCTACAACCAACTTGCTTGTTAACTTTTTCTTCATTCAAAAATCTCATCGTCAGGCTTACCCAGACAGGAATTTTTTTTGTCTTTGCCATTGTTAATGGATAACTCTGTTACAGTAATTTAAAAGGCATACGTGGTATGAGTCAGCATGTGAAGGTAACACACACATGGAGGACCTGGAAATTCTTCCTTGTTCCTTTCTGCCCATCTTCTGAAAAACCTGGTTTTGGTTAGCCAAATATTGGGTGGTGCTCCAGAGAAACAACCAGATAGGCCCAGGCATAAGTTGTCCCAGGGAAGACAGGGGTTCATTGCTCCACTTGATGCTAGGGAAGAAGGCTCAGAGCTGCCAGGCAGTTCAGGAAGCAAGACAAACCCTGAGGAGAAAGAAGCTGAGAAGAAGAAAGGAGCTGAGAAAGGAGCTGAAATCGAGTGTCATTGAGCCCATGGTGCCTCACTGTCCATTTTAATTATCAATTCTGCTTTAAAATGTAATTTATTGCTATACCTCTGAAATACAATGAATTTTATAGATACACTCCAAGAGCCAGTGTTGTGAGAGTGTCCAAATGATGATTTTTAGTCAAGTGGAGGCTGTGCACACATGTAGGGAGCATATTTAACAAATGTGCTGTAATGAATTATATAATTATAATTATAATTATAAGCTTACATGCATCTTTACATGTGCATGGTAATAAAGAGATGCCTGTATAGGCTTCTGGACAACTCAATTTAAAAGAAATTAAAAAACATCAATTTATTTCAGTGCTGAGTTTTGTTATCCAATTACACAAAGTATTAAACATCTCATCATAATTAAAATGTTTTGTCATTTACCTCATATAGATTTTTTTTCTAAGTTTAACCCCAACTCTTTTCACCTTATGATAATACTCCTGGGAGTAATTACTCAATTTCCACAGCAGTCATTTAGATAGCATAAGAGCATGTAACCTCAGCCTTGCTCCCTCCATCATAATGTAGATTTTGCCTAGAAACATACTTCTTTCCCTTCACATTATTTAAAATATGACACATGATTAATAACATGAAATTGCATAAAACTTTCTCATATGATAATTCTATTGATTTTTAAAAGAATAATTAAACTAACTGTTAAGACCAAGTTCATCAATATAATCTCACTCTTTTATTCTTCCCTATTGAGTAGGACAAATCAATCAGGGTTATGAAACAGCATAACCAGTTTTCTGACAACATACTGAATAGCCATTTTATGCCCTGTTGTTCTCTCCTTGCTCTCCCATCCTCCTGCACACATCCCCACAGCTCCAAATCACAATCTTCTCCTGATTCTTCTCTTATTGCATTGTACCTTCCCAAAAACCTCCATCTCCACCCTCTTTACTGTGCTACCTCAGTTTGCTACTTTCTACACCATCGTGTCCCTTTGCCAAACACTGAATGCAATTTTAGGAAAGACATACTGTATTTTTCCCCAAAAAACAGAGGTAGAATGCCAAATTGTGTTAAATGCCAAATTTTGTTCCACTTTGATGACAGAAGCAAATTTGCAAATTGGTACCTCTGCTCAGACTGTATTTAACAATAGGACTTTACTAGTTCTCTGCAAGGCAAAGAAGTCCCCTGGCAGAAAGTGAGATGGGAAAGCCTCAGACTTCTCTGGAAGCAAAGCAGCTTCTTCACAGGGATGGCTGCCTCTCTTTTTCTCTCATACTCTGATGCCCTTAAGACCTGTGCCATACCTGAAATAAAATCTCTCCCCATGTGGACTCATATATACTTCAATTTCTTTCTCGCTCCCTGTGATCCCACCAACACCCTCATCAAGCAGCTGTGCCACTGCTGAGAGCTGCTCCTGCACCCAAGTGGTTGGAGTGAGGAATCTCTTCTGTGGCAGAGGCAGACTACGGCTGGCAGAGGGGGTCAGCAACGGGACACACACCACAGGTATGTGCCGTGTCGGCAGCCAGAACAAGCTCTTCAGAGTTTATGGATGAAGCTCATGTGAAATGTTCAAGGATTTGGCTGTTTGCAAGGGACACTGCAGCATGTGTGCAGGTCACAGATTATTCATCTCTGAAACAAGTGACAAAAAGCCTTCAAAAATTTAGGTTCATAGGACGCAGATTTAATACCTTCTGCAAAATGTTCCCTTTACATGGAACAAGAGATGCAAAACAGCAGCAGTTTATGCTGAGAAAATGGCTGAACAGTGGTAGAATTACAAAATATGGAACAGAAGGCAGAATTACAGAATGTGCACAGCCTAAATCAGACACAGTGTGGTGGAGCTCAGCAGCCCTAGCAGATCCATTACTTTCCACTCAGTAGTCACAAATGCTTCTTTACTGACAGAAACATTCATCTGCAGCATTCATAAGATCTACAAGTTGCAGGATTTTCCTGAGAGGAGTAGGAATATAGTGTGTGCCTACATTTGACAATGTCATTTCAAGTTCAAGACAAGTCACAGACAGTTTAGAAATCTCCCTGAAATACAATGCTCTTTTTGGAGGTGCATATATCTATTTAACAGCCATGCAACTTGATGGCCTGAGAAATGACTTTCTACGAATTGTTTTATTTTAAAAATAACTTTTTTATATATGCATTTTAAAGGCTTATTTACAGTAAGTACAATTATTAACTCTTTTAGATACACAGGCAGATGTGCAAATCAGCACACACACATAGCTCTCAGATTAATGTTATTTTAAACTGCTTACATAGTTCCAAAATCCCCAAGATTTGGCCCAGTTGATATGGCTCTAACAGGTGTAATTGGAACAACAAATGTATTACAGATCAGATCAACATCAAAAGTATTCATCAGGTCTGTGTTCACACTTAGGAAACCTCCCTTCTAACAATTTACACTGTAGCTATCACTGTAACACAGGAGTACTTAACAAATGCTGCCATCAGAGATTAGATATTTTAAACAGGTGAAACTTGATATACTGAACTCTGTAAAAGCATTTCTTTTTGTCATGTTTAGAAAATAAAATTATGGCATGTCTTGACTGCCTTTCAGGTGCGAAAATTCAAGATGCCCAGTGTGTGCATCCAGCTCCTATTAAACGCCATGAGAGATGCAAGACACCGCCCATTGGGCCTTCACTATGTGAAATGAAACACAGAAAAGAACAAAGAGAAAAACAAGAGGGGAAAAAGTGCAGATTTCACTAGAGATTACACAGCAACTGAGCCAGAGGTTGAGCTCTAGAACCCTGACCACCTTCCCCACATGCTTCTGGCTACATTCACTGTGGGGAATTAGGACAAACCAGGGAAGAGGCAGTCACGTTGACAAGAAAGTAAAATGGATTAGGAAGCAGTGACATAGTGGGTCAAAAATAGACAATCTAGGAAGAGAAGAGAATTCAGAATAACAGATGAAGAACACTGAAAGCTACCATAAGAAAGGAAGTAAGGTGATGCAACAGCAAGTGTAAATAACAGGAGAGGCTCTGATGAGAGGCATTTTTCAGACATGTTAAATAGCTGATTGTCAAAATATTTTCAGTAAATACACAGATGCTGTGCTTGTCTCTAGTAGGTGTATCTACTATGGCATGCAATGGCCTGGGTGGTAGGCTGATGTTGAGGGTAGAAAACTCTTCTCTTTACTCCTCATCCAGCCTAGCCCCTAATTACATTTGCAGCTGCCTCAAAAATATTATCAGAGCACTTGGCAAAACCCAAAAGTCTGCTGTTATCATGCCCTCAGAGTTCTGAAAAGAAGAATTCCTTTACTTTCCATTAAATTCCATATAAAAGCTGTGTAAAGACTTGACACTCGCTATAGCGCAGGCTCCTCAAAAACACACTGCTGAAGCTGCTGGCACTTACAGCATACGGCAAGCATAAACCAGGAAGGTCCTGTGACTGTCTCAGAACTGGACACCTCCACCAGGTGACACCCAGCAGCTCACCAGTGGAGTCCACCATAGTCGACACGGCCCTGCTTCCTAGGGTAGAGAGGGACTCGGAACAGGAAAGAGGAATGGACCTTTGGAACAAAAGGAAGGGAATGTGCAAGACAGCAAGAATGGGTATGTCTAATCTTCTGAGCCCTATTCGTTCTTTCTGAAATTACCAAACACTCCAACAAGATGAAAGACCAGATGAGGTGTATTTCCCTGCTTCAGGCCTATTTTGCATATGCCTGAACAAGGCCCAAACACATCCTGATCCTTAAAATACTAAAAGAATTCTCCATAGGCTTCAGATAAAATCACCTCTCCACCAAATCCATCTTCCTGATAATCAAATCCCGTCCTTCCATGGTTCTATAAAAATCAAAGCTGTCTGACACACTCTTATCCCAAACCAGCATTTATCAAAGCTTCATTTTTAAAATCTGGCTGTTGTGCAACTACTGCTAAAGGGGAAAAACAGGGCACTGGTCTCAGCAGTTATACCTATGCATCTGGTGGCACTGACAAAATTCAACCCCCCAAGGGCACCAGAACACATGGATCCACACAGCAGAGGGACGAATCCATCCCGATGCTCTACAACAGTTCAATATCAGCACAAATCAGAAGAAAAATGCACACAGAAAAGGTTGCTTTGCTTTTTTATCCCTCAGTACCCAAGCCTTTTGCATTCCACTGCCCAGCCGCAGTCTTGGAAACAGCCATCACCTGTCCAGGCCCTCCATCACTTGACAACTACAGCCAGCTACAGGGATCTGCATCCCTGCAGGGCTATGTCTCCCAAGGAGAATGAAAGAGGCAGAGAAGGAGCATCATGAGCTGCGGCCACAGATCTGCTCAATGTGGTAGATCTCCTTGGGACAGTCAGCAGACAAGACAAGAGGCGCATCCTCTGTTATCACAACATCATCCTCAATGCGCACACCAATGCCACGAAACCTCTCAGGAGCACTCACGTCATCCTCAGGGATATAAATGCCTAAAAGAAGAAAGGGAATTAAAACACACAACAGTCTCCAGAACAACACCTTTCTTTTACTGCACCACTAGGAGAGCGGGGTTGGATTTTCAGCAACATAACGTGAGTTTGATCCTGAGAATTTTTATTACAGCAAGTTACTCTCTTTCCTCTCACTCATGACTGTTGGTGGGCAAAGAAAGGAAAGTGTCCCTCTGTGCCTACAGATATAAGCACATTAATAAAAACTTTCAGTTACACCTGGCCTTTTCACATTTCTTGCTCTCAATGTTACATTCACAATGATGATTTTAACAATGTTCTGAATAGAAAGAAGAGGCAAGCATTAAATTTCAGTTTCCAGCTGACAGCTCCAATCTAGTGACAAGCAGAAAGAAGGATTCATCACAGTATGCCTAATTTGCAAAGCTAAATTGTGAATCCCTGTAATTGCAGACTGCAATGCTTGAGACTTACACTACCAGTGCTTGGAAGAGGTTCAGTTGCAGGAACACAAAACAGCACAAGTGAATCGACCCTGCTTTTCTGCACTGCGGTTCACCCATGCTGCACAGCCTGAGCTCTACACTACTCTGCTTCCTGAGTTACTCCCACAGTGTGTTACCTTGGCTGTGTTTGGGAAGGAAGAAGGGTTTTCTAATACTGTAATGACTTTGGGAGGGGAATAACTTAAGGCTTTCCAAAACTAATAATTTTCAGTTTCACCAGAAAGGACCTGAATCTTTTGGTCTATGGGACCAACTAACTACTGACAGACAATACTGTTATCCTCAGTTGTTGCATGTCTTTGTCCACCACTGACTGCTTTTACCTGGTTCAATGGTTATCACCATGCCTGGCTGGAACGGGAGTGATCGGGATATATCTGGGGTGTCGTGAACATCCATGCCCAAGTAATGGCCCACATGATGTGGGCAGTACTTTCGAACAGCCTAACAAAAGACAGAACAAATGTCACAGAGGCAGTTAAAACACAGCCCAACTTGTTCCAATACAAAAGATAGGGAAAAGAGACAGAATAGTTATGTGCTTCACTAGAAGCCTTACTGCCATGACTAGGTCACCAGGGGCTGCCTTCCATTTACCAGAAGTGGATGGCCCTCAAACCTCACCAGTACCCGGTGCCTATTATGAGCACACTGCAGACCGCCTTTCCCCTTCACTGAAAAGAACAGCCCTAACCCATCACCACCTCAGCATGTCAGGAAAGGTGTCAATTTGCAACTTGCTGAGCTTTGCTGCCCCAACTCTTACCATCCTTTAAACATCCAAGGCCTGTCTTACTCGCACTAGCAGACCCTGACAACAGGCAGCAGAGGATACAGCTGCTCCGTGCTGTGGCAAAGCGATCTCCGATGCACGGCACAGCGAATGCTGTGCCGATTTCACTCAGTAGCTACAGCAGTACTGTAATCCACCTCTACAGGGCACGGACACCGCCTCCCCCCGCACCACCCTCACCTCCCTCCCTCCAGAGCACGAATCAGAGTTCCTCCCTGCCCCACGCTCCTCATTCCCAGGGGACTGAACTGGAGGTGCTGCTCCCGTCTGGCTGTGCTGCCACCTGCCGAGAGAATCCGGCACGACACTGGCGGCAGCCGGGGCTGCCACGGCACCGGCACCGCAGGACAACTAAAGCCGGCAGGAACCTGTCCGGCTGCCAAAAGCGGTAGTGCCGTCACCTGGTTCCGCCATCTTTCCAGCATTGGCATCCACAGTCATGCAGTTCTGCAGTGACAGTGACCCGATAAACTTCTCTAACTGCAAACCAATCCTGTTTATCTGCAGGTTCAGCTCTAAGGCAGAGCAGTTTCCCAGCCTTGTTCACAAGCTAGCTCTGTGAATCCCTATACTGACACAAAATGGTGCCGAAAAGGCAGCAGGTGGAATGACTGAGAACAGGCTGCACCTTTTGGTGGCACTGCAGATTTATGTGATGTTAAACAGATCACAAAACCATGAATAACTGCCTGCAGCCAGCCCTGAACCCAGAATCTTGTGCTAGTCCCTAGAGTTCCCTTCAGACTGTGCAATAAAGCTGCATCTGCACTGGCAAGTAGTGCAGAGCAATGGGAATGGACCTGTAGAGCAAAACAGCAAGAGCCGACGAACAAATATTCAGACTATGCGCATGTAAGACTGGGGGATTGCTTCAGACCAAATGGTTCACTAAATGGTTAAAACACATCTTCAAGATGAACACATCTTCAAGCCCTGTCTGAGAATCCAGTCCTGTGCTGAGACCAGCCCACAACATGAATTAAAGCAGTGTGTGGCAACAGTTACAAGAGACATTGAGAAAGCACATTCCTGACCCAAACTAAAGCCACTAACACTACCCAAGGATAAAACAATCAGGCTTAATATGGGTAAACTAGAGTAAAAAAACTTTAAGTACCTTGAAGAAATGGCTGTCAGTGATGCTGCTCTCTAGAACACCCAGCTCTTTCAGTTTTTGTCCAATAAGGCTCAGCATGAGGCTGTAGATATTTTCCAGACTCATGCCTGGGGAGCAGAGGCTCAAGCAGGACTTCTGGATATCCAGGACAGCCTGATATAATTCTGCTTGGGGTTTGGTGAACCTGAAGACCATTGAGAAAAGGAATATCTCACAACTAAATCTCTACCCAGCACCTGGTTTGGGGACAGATTCAGTTCAATGGTGGAGCAAGGAAAAATCAGAAAGCAAAGGAACTGTCTCCTTGGATGAAAGGCCAGACAAAGCATCAATGCAACATGCCCTTCAATACACCATCTAGAGTTTCTCAGATGAGAACCTAACCTCCAAAGCAAAGCAAGGCAAAGCTACTGCAGGAAAAAGAATGCACTTGAGCCAAAACATACAGGAATCAAACAAAACCACAGTGACATCACACCAGCAAATCCACAAGTGGCAGAGCTATCTATTTACACATCAACTGAAACTCCTGTTTTCTTACACACAACTGGAGTCAGACACAGCTGAATGTACAAAAGCCCTCTCTGCATTTTAAGCATGCTGTAATAGCTGAAAATAGCAATAATCACACATATTCATGTGGTAATTAATGAGGCAGTGGGGAATACAGCTTCTCATGCTGAATGATTAGTTTATGTAATTTGATTACTCTGAAGAACCACAGAACGGGACATGGCAAAACTATGAATAAATACACATACACTCAGTCCATCAATCATTTAAGAACTTCTTAAAATTCTTAAAGAAAACTTATTGCAGCATACCTTCCATTGACAGGCCAGGTGCGTGTGATGTCACTCACATAGCAGGAAAATTCACATCCACCATCTAGCAAGACCAGTTCACCATTCTGGAAAATAACAGGAAAAAATGCTCTGTGGGTCAGTCCAGCCATTAATATGACTTTTCTTTCTGAGAGCAGGAAAGGAGATTATGCTTCTGTTTTCACAAAGCAGCTGCAGAAATGTGAATTTGCAGAATAATATCCCAGGTACTACTGTTTATAAATAGGCCATTCCAGGTGGATTGTTTCTCTGCAAGGTAGTCCCTGTTATGCTTATCTACTGTATGAACTTTTAAGATAATGATTTTCAAACATTTTGGAGTAAAAAAAAAGACATTTGCCTTGAACTATTCTGCTCTCTGACATATGAGTCCCATTCACACCTGGATCACTTACTCCAGCAAATTATGCCTGTGACTCCTTTCACTAGAAGTTCTCTGCTAGTGAGTGAGACAAAAGAGTTTTGCAACAAAAACTTAAGACTTCTGAGCTACCCACAGGATCACTAACAGCTACAAATTTAGCCTTGCCATAGGATATGAGGACCCAGCAAAATCACTTTGTATCAAAAAATCTGGCAGTGTATCACCGCCATAAAGGCAGTATTGAATAGTTTGTACCACCTTCTGCCTTCTCTTCTAGGACTTTCCAGACTGCTCTAACCTACCTTTCTGAATCCATCTGGTGACGAAGAAAAAAACTTTTGGAGATGTGAACCTCCCATTCACTTCAGCAAAACTGTTCCATGTCAATTGTGTCACTGACTACACATCTCCCAAAAAGTCACACAGAAGACAGACAAAGGGCCAGAACAAAACCATTGGCTTGCTTTCCCTCCTTAAAGGGGCTGACAATAAATAGAACAGTAAGATATTTAAGGAGTTTGTATTAAATTCTCCATAGATTCACACTACATGTAAAGATTCATTCCACAATCCATGACTGTGCCAGCAAACGTGATGTGGAATGACAAGGAATAACTGTAGCACATTAAGGGAAAGAATAAAGAAGCAGAATTTCACTGCTAGTGCTACTTCTAGTTGTGCTAGCTACTATCATTGTGTACAGTTAGGTGACACAGATACACAGCAGATAAACCAGCAGCGAGCAGATCTCACTATCTCACTGAAGAGATAGTCCATTAACTATGCATTTAAATTGTACTTTTAAACTTTTTCAGAATAGCTGGTTCAATTCTTTTAGGCAAATCTGAAATTACAGCACCTGCCATCTTCCAAGCAATTAAACAAGCTAAGTAACAATCGGCTAAGGGAATTCAGCCTGTGGTTTGATTGTCCTGTAAATGTCTTATGCTGTACTTGTCCTCTTTCTTTAAAGCGCAGCTCACTAAGCGGTAGACTGAATGAAACATTTCAGATACCTCCCAAATTAGACACTTTGTTAGCCTATTTGGAAGCAGAATCTGTAGGAACTAGCACACAAAAGAAGAGTCAAGTTTATGGGTTTAACCTTCTACTTAATAGTTTGGAAAAAAACCAAGTGACAGTCATTTAACTGAACAACTTTAACAGAAACAACTGGAGTTACATCAGCACGCCTGACCTTGGATGACAGAACAACAAAGGAGGCTTCTTTCTGCCAAAAGCAGCCTGTCATATCTTTTGTACATTTGTCTCTGCAGATCATTTCAAGGTCTGCTAGCATGCCAGCCTCAAGAAAAGACAATGCTAGTGGAAAGTTTCATCCTGCATTAAGACAGAGGAAAAATATGCTCCTCTGAAAAGTGAAAGCAGAGCAGTGAGGGAATACTGCTCCTGAAAATACTTATCTGAATCTAAAGGCCTATTGTAAGGAAAGCTGGAAAGGGTTCAATTCAATGAGAATCTTTGAAATAAGACAAAACACATTACTTTACCACCTCTTGACATTTAACACTGATCCTTTTCCTACTTGTTCCCCTTCCCTGCTTTGCTGGGCTACATGGAACCAAACTGCTTCACCAGAACAGGAATGCACTGTTGCCCTTCTTGTTGCAAAGCAAGGCCAAGCAATGCAAGTGACAGCAGAAGACTCCTCCCCGCCTGTGCCTTCGCTCTGCTTGAGGCAATGGCTCCTGTCTTTTGTGAGGCCCCCAGCACTGCACACTACTGCACACGGTGTGGGAGCAGATGTGCTCTGCAACCTTGTTGGCAAGTCTTTGCACTATTCAGGAAATACTGCAGCAAGTGCTGAGAGCAGAGAAAGAGAAGTTAAATCTGCCACTGACTAAAATTAACCAGAGCAGGATTCCTTTCCCTTGCTCACTTAAAAACTATCTATTTAAGTGCTTTGATCTGTTCATTCAAAACAAAGAGCAGCTAGGAGACATATATGTGTGTCACAGCACTGCAGTTCCATTTACTGGACAGCATACAGGTTACCTTGATGAGCTGATTGTTCTTCACATAGTGCAAAGTGTTGGATCTGTTGCCACCAGCAACAACAGGAGGGTACGCCAAGATGTCAGCACCACGAGCCCGGCACTCGAATTCAAACTGGAGGAACAATTCAGAGAAGAGGAAACCCTTAGTACTGATTCAGGTGATTAACTGCCCTAGGGCTATAATAATTCATGTTCTCTTTATTTGTACAACACAAAGTGAAACTGGAAAGTGAGTATACTAAATGAAACCTGTCTTGAATGGTTTTCAAGTAGTCTGGAGAAAAAAAATTAAGAACAATCCACTTTTCAAGAGTGTTTTAAGCCTGTATCTGGTCTTAGGGAAGCTCTTTCTGGTACAAGCTGTCCAATACTGTATCAAGCATTCATTACATCGTCATTCATCCAGGTGAGGATGAGGATCTGTTCTTACATGAAGTAATGCTCTTAATTCACCACATGACTTTGTAAATTTTCAAAGATCCTATACGTCAGCATGACAACAGTCATGTTTTGTTGCTGTCTTTTAAAATTGAAAAGTACCAGCATATTTACAGCAGTATCTATTTTTAGCACTCCTGAACCAAGAAGGTTTGAAAGCATGTGCTACCTTGATGTCTGAGGGGATACAAGAAAAAGGCACCATAAGCCCCAAGATCTTTACCTTTCTTGAATGATGAAGCTGATGATAGCATGGGAAATTAATAAACTTACATCTGTAAAGACCCTCAATGTATTAACAGCAAGTCTTTTCTATAATTACCAAAACCACATTGGACGGAACACTCCAGGTTGCCTACATGGAGCAAAGTAGGTTTTATGATCCTGATCTGGAGTGAAAAATTGATCTGTAAAATACACTTTAATTAAAGTAGTTTTCTTTACAACTCAGTACTGCTCAGTGCCATGTCAGAACAGGCCCATCCACGTCATAACACAGGGTCAAATCCTGCTGATGTTTCTCAAACAGGCATCTCACTGCAATTCCTTACAAAGTTCCTTACCAGATGTGCAGGCCAATTAGTCCTTATTTTGTAACCAAGAGGCATCTAAACTGCTTCAACATAGCTGTGGTAACCTGATATAATAATAGGCTACAGGCAAGAGAATCAGGCTTTACAAACAGGTGTTGTAACTACTTAAATTTTGTACAACAGAACACTGTATATTATAGGATAAGATAATAACTGTATCTCTGATTGTTTAGCAGGTTTTGCATTTCAACACAGTAGAAAAAGACAACAACAGCAGATAAACCTAGGCAACTGCTACACTCCTTATGTATGTGTACAGAAAGTACAGCTGAAGAATTCCTCACACTGAGTCTTCTGCATGTCCAAGAAACCACAAGAGTTGGGTGAAGAATAAATGTGCTACAGTGGAAGACTCATGATAAAGAGATCTGACATTTCTGGTTTCCTGGAAGTATAACCAACATCCAGCCTTTCTATCTCACTTCCAGCTACAAAGTACTCACCTTTGCATACAGAAAGGCTTCATCCACTGGCGATTTACTGGCAAACATTGTCTCTGTGAAAGCCTATGAAAAAGAAGGGCCTTTCAGTTAGCAAAGGAGCCTGAACAGGAGGGAAGCTCTTTTTTTCCACCTGTTACCTTTTGAGCAAGGCCTAAAATCAGCTGACCCAGAACACCAGAGGCAGCTAAAAGTGCTGTCAAGGCTAGAACCATTCAAGTTCTGTTCCCTACGAAACTGTATTTAGGGGCTGATTGACTCCAGTTTTTGAAAAAAGGGATTAGATGATTGAGGCTGATTCCATAGTTTGGCATTTTAGGAGTTGTCTCACTGATGGATTCCCTCACCTGTAATAGGAGTGACTTATGCAGCTTTTCCTTCAGAGAAGGACAAGCTGTGCCTCTCTTTTCTATTTGGCTATTTTAATAATATTTACAAAAACATAATTGCATATGAGGTATCTATCAGATTGGTTTAAAACTGGCTAATGAGCTCAAAAGGTATTTGAGGGAGAACAGGGAATACAGAAACATACATAGACAATGTCTTCACAAAAATCTTGTTTCCTCAAAATAAACAGAATAGATCAGAAGGAAATTATTTGGGGAAGCTGAGAAGACAGAGAAAAGGCTGCCCCTGAATAGATATTGCTTTTAAACAAAGTCTAACAGCTGCTGGCTTGTCTTCGCTGAGTCTTCACTAATTGATAGAATCTGCTAGTCCAAGCAGTCTTCCAGTTTCTCCGTGTCTTGTGGAGGGAGCCGAGCCCAGCCAGTGGTTGAGACAGCAGTTCAGTAACAGATTAGACCAAAGCTATCCCTCCAACCCATGCCACTTCATCAATGGAATGCACTCATTCATTTGGAGAGCACACAACCCCATTACCTCTGCTGTCACTCGTCCAGCTATCTTCATCCTTTCAATCTCTGCAGGGGATTTGATCAGCCGAAGGTTTTGCACCAGATGTCGAACACCCTGGATGGGGTTTTTGCTCCGAGCTTTTATCTCAGCCAGGGGCTGCAGGTAGTCAGAGTGCAGCTCTGTATGTACTGGTTTTTTCAAGTCATACCAAACAACGTTTGACTCACCTGGAATACAGAACACAAGCTGACACAGACAAAAATAAATATAGAAATGTCCTCCCTACAATGAACAAACTCATTCCTCTAAACTAGATCTGTTGCTATATTTGACAAAAATAATCTTCTCTGATTTTGCTTTAACAGACCATATAGACACTTTCATAGTCATAGGACAGGAGCAATCTCTTCTAAGTCTGGAAGATTACCAATTCACAGCATATCGATTTGACAAATTACCACTTCTGGGCAAATACTGGGGTTTACAACTATCACTGAATAGATGCATCTTGCTCAGATCCATTCAGAGTCTGCATGTCAAAGTTGCACTTGTGTCAGCTAAGCAGCCATGGCACTGCAGTGATGCACATTCTGAATCATTCTCTCATTTAGCCTGTCCACACTGATGATGGCAGGTAATTTACCTTTTTGCATGGAATCAGGGTCATTATCTTCAGAACACTTGGGGGAACAACTGCTGATTTCAGCCATTCAAAGAAGATGAACTTACTGAGAACAAACACATTTACCCATGTGGGCATTTATTCAGAGCATCACTTAGCACCCACATTCTCCCCACAGGAACATTTTAAATGCAGATGAGTAGACAAGCCAGGATGAGTCACTGCTGATGTCCACCTAGGCCCTCCTTCTTTGGAGACAGCAACCATTAGCAGGTGCTTACAAAAAGCTAAGTAACTGGGCATTAATGAAAGGGTATTTCTCTTAGCTGATTTACTGCTTTTCGTGGACCTCTCCCCCAAAGAATTACAAACTTTTGACTCCATTTTAATTTTGACATTCCAAACGTTCCATGAATGATCTACAACTTAAAAGGTGCCAAAACCTGTCATGTGATAATTTCAGTATTCCCTTTGTTTTTAAATTATGAAAACCAGCAACTAATCATTTACAGTCAACCTATTTGTGCTTTCCACAACTATACACCTCTCATGCCTCTCCTTGTTATCTCTTTTTCAAGCTGAGTGGCTTTGTTCAGCATGTATCTCACATACACTTCAAGCTTTTTTTCATCATCCTTGTTGCCCTGTGACTTACCTATTTTCAAGATACCCTTTTTTGAAACAAAATAACTAGATTCCAAGATGGTATTTAAGACTCCAGAATTCTCTCTCTCTAGTTGTGTGACCCCCCAAAGTTACACTTGCCCATATTATACTGTCATAAACCTTCTTCAGCTTCATTTTGTAATGCATTTAAGCTCACCCTGGATTATAAGTATTGAGGCTACATGCTGATGCTAAATGCAAAAAAATATTTCTGAAGGACAGCAATGTTTGTATTTCAAGGGCAAGTGATCATCTAGCTAAATGGGAGTGGACCAAAAAGCTCCTTGTGTAGATTGCTTTCCAAGTCTACTATGAATAAAATGCCTTCAATTTTCCTATACTTCATCTGGTTCAGGCTCTGTCAGCAAGCAGATATTACTAAAATAGTAACGTGCTCTTGCTTATCCTGTTCCTTAGTATTTCATAGATGTGCAAACTGGCATTCACATGGATACACAAGAAATTCAGGTATTTTCAAAACTGCATATCCATTGGTGTCCATCAACAAGCTAACAAGAACTTCCAACTGCCTTTGTCACGGCCATACTCCCTGCACCTCCCCAAGTTCATTACAGTTTTGAACTGATGTCAGAGACCACCTCCCAGACCCCTATCATTCAGCCTCTGCAAACCACATCTCATCTCATTTCCCCTCTACTTTTTGTTACCTTTCAGCTTGGTCACCAAGTGCCTGAACTCCTCAATGGTGTAAGCTTCATCTACTCCTGTGAGAGCAATTGCCCCATCTGGGCCTGATCTGGGCCCGTCCCATAGCTCTCGATTTAGATCTCTCTGGGGCACAAAAAGTATGGATTTGTGAGATGGCAGTGCTTTGCCAGGAATGCTCTGCAGCACCAGGATGCTGTCAGGCTCCTGAAACCCACAAAGGTACAGGAAGTTAGTGTCCTGGTGGAAAATATAGGGGATGTCATTGCTCATGTAGTATGTGGGGTTGGACAGCAGAATCACTGTGTGGTCCAAACCATCCCAGCCATGGGCTTCCTTCTGGATTGACACCATCAGTTTGTGCCGGCGAAGAGCATATTCCACCTGTGACAATCCTGGGGTTACTTCTCCTGCGAATACAAAACAAATCAGATGGAGAAATTCCAGGCACTCAAGATATTTTACTAGTCACATGCCTGATTCCTGTCTACTCCCTGTTACCTTACATGTGCATGCCTTCATTGTAATCTCTCACAAGTCTTTCCCTTGCTCCTCTTCAGCTTCCATCCCTACAGCACATCCTCACTCAGTCTGCTTCTCCATCATGCAAAAACAGAAACTGATTTTAACCAATTGGATGTTGTGTTACGTATTTCTGTGCAAAGGCAGAAATCACAAAAACTGGCAGATTTAGACAAACATCCGAATGTTTGCAGAGAGATGTGTTTTAAAAAAGGGGAAGGGGTGACGCAAACTGAACTTTGACTGCTAAAAACTGACAGGTTTTACAGCATCTGGACATTGAACAGAAGTTTGCCTCCTGCGGTTGAGCATTAATTTCCTCAGATAAAGCTAGAATGTCTGTTCAAATACACACTAACTCAACTCATGAAGTGGCCAATCCTACACTGCAAAGGGCAGATTGAGTGTTAAAGATTCTGGGAGATCAGGCAGAAACACAGAGGTTGCAGAGTCTAACCAGTCGCAAGATTCCAGGCAGAAACAAACCATGGACTGCAGGCTGGTGTCAGACTCCTATTAAGGGAAGGGATCTTCTCCAGGGCATATGTAGCTTTTCTCAATATTTAAGAATTCAGATTTTTCCGAAGTTGTATTCCTAACACTAACTAAACAAATGATCCCTTAGATGAAAGTACTCTTTAAACTGCTCAGTCGCAAAAGATACAAAGTACAGCAATCAAGATACTCACCAAAACAAGACTGAAGTTGAAAGGACAACCAACAACAGCTGAAGTATGTATTTTTAATATTGTGAGACTCCCTAATTATGATCTAAATTAATATAAGAGCCTTAATCAGTACTGTGCCTAATACCCTACTTTAACATAGACTGCATTTTGATAGTTAACTTTCTACATTCATAATCTTTTCTTCTTCTTTAATGTATTACGCAGTGACAATTCTAGAACAAAAATTGACATTTGACTTGTACTGTAAGTGGATTCTTGCATGAATGCAGTGGGAGGGGTAAGTTCTATCCAGAATATTTTTCCTTCACAAAACAGTTAAAGAAAATTATATATGTTGTATTTGCGTTAAATTTTACACCTTTTCAAAAACTTATATCCTCAATATCTATTAGGTGTAAAAGTCTTTAAAAAGAACCAAACAGACCCAACAAACCCACCACATTTATTTAACTCTGTAAATCTAGAAATGACAGAGAACACAGAAACTGTTTTAATGCAATCTGGCCTCACAATTCTGCAATATCAGACCGCAAATTTCCCGTCTTCCACCAAATTCCAGTCAGCTTTCTAATTGCCACAGTGCAGTGAATTTCAGAAGCTGCAATAGGATAGAACATGGGAATCCCAGCTGTCTTCCAAGTGCAAGGCCTAGAAATTCTCTTTGCCCTAAAGGCATTTGCTTTTTAATACAATAATTGCAGTAAAACAATGTCATATTATTTTAAGGAAAACACCTCTCTTTTATTAGACAGAAAAATACTTTGAACAGCTAGAATTCACTTCCAGTGTTTCAGCTGCACTTTTAAGGAGTCAGCCTCATTTACTGTGAGCTATCAATCAGTGCCTTAAGCAACCTGATCTAATGTTGAAGTTAGCCCAGCTTTGAGTACAGGAGGGGACCTGTTAAATTTATGAGGTTCCTTCTGACCTAAATTATGTACAATTAAAAGTGTATACACATATATGTGTGTATATTCATCCATTCTCCCTTTATATCCACCTATGGAAGAACACTGAATGTTTTCCTGGACATGTTTTTGAATATATTTTTGCTTCAATTTCTTTTTTTTAGGATTTAATTGTGGTCATCTCATACCTACATGCTCATTTTCACAAATCTCAAAAAAATGCACAACCTCAGCTTGTCTTTTATCACTACTGCCTAACTTCATAGTCACAAGTCTCTTTTCCTCCTTTTCCTTATATTGAATACTCCTCTGAGCAGGGCATGTTCTTTACACAAGTGGTGTCCATCTATCAATGTCCCTCCCCCTTCACCTTTTCTGAAGGCATCTTTATTTTGTGACTCAAAAGACTTGGGATATGAACCATTCTGACAGTTTAGCTTGCACAAAAGTCTCCCTCAATAAAAATCATATGTATTTGCAGGACAACAAGCCCACAAAATGCCACTGACACAGAAGGTCTGCAGCATCCAAGTAAACAACCCTGAGTAAGCTATAAAAAAATAGCAAAAAGCTACGAAAGCTATCACATAGCTGATTTTTGGAATCAGTACCATCTCAGACAAGGAAATTCGCTACTAAATATAATTACTGCCTAATAAAGGTAATCATAAACAGCTGAGACTATGGCAACAGGCAACTCTATGATGCAGCAAATCGATGCACTGAAAAAAACAGAGACAAGAAAGAATAGCAAAGACCAGCTCATGCAGGCTCTGAACCTTACCTGGTTTGAGCAGATGTGGGTGTGTGAAGGGGCTGGGCTGGCCCAAATACCGGTTCGGAATCTTCTTCTGCTGGGCAGGCTGGATGGAAAATCTTCGGAGAGCACATGACTTGCAAACTAGAGGAAAAGAAATGCATCATGTCAAGGTGAAAAAACCCAGCCTTTCCAGTTAGAAAACTGCAGAATTCTACTACAGTCATCAGACTCTCATTCACATAGTTTATGAAACAATGTGCACACAACTCAACTAATAATCAGATATTCATAGAACAGATCGAAAAAAATGAACATATGCTAAACCAGATAATCCAGCAAGAAAACCCAGCAAGCTCTCTTGGTTTGCACATCCCAATTCATACAACTGGTGTTCATGAGGCACTCAGTGCTCTCCCTCCCTTGCTTCCCTCAAACACCACAGGGCTCCAAGCACACCACCTGTGTATTTTCTCTTCTTGACTATGCCTTCGAAGTATTTCACTCATCTGGAACAATTATACAGTTTTCAAGGCTGTTCCAATTCTGTTATTTACTAATAATGCTGCAAAGAAACCATCAAATAACACAGGTTTAAACAGCAATGTGACTTTCTTTTCCTGTATGGAAGATACTCAAGAGTCCCTGTTTATATATTCACCTTACATGGCAGTAGCATTAGCCAAACTGAATACAGTTATGTATCTCACTTCCAAATCCACACACGGGCAAAGCAGGCACGTTTTGAAGAGAACTACAAGCATGCATCAGGAGCTAAGGGTGGGCATGATAAGACAAAAGCTAAAACTTAAAATGACTTGTCAGAAACTTTACCAACATTAGAATTCTCAGTCATAGCCTTTTGCAGCTGAAGAATTGCTTCTGCCTGAATACAAATCAAGAAGTGGAAGGAGAGGGCAATCAGAGGATAAACATCTACTTGATGTTTTGGAAACTGGTTGTTCTTTATGTTATTTACCTTGTGCCTACTACAAAATCAATTTGTGCTACTATAGCATGGCACAGTATTCTCAGAACAAATGATAATTAACTCTTCACTAGCATAAGCAAGGATAACACAAGCAAAGCATCTGCCTGTCAGGGAGCTGAGACTCAGAGGCTTACAGGAAAACATACAGACGTGGATTTTCTGTGGGAGCCAGTATGATTAGCCTCTAATTGAAGATCAGTTATGCATGACAACTGATAGTCATAACATGAAGCGTTCACTATGTGATGTCTGACTGGAGACCGGGGCGGTGAAAAGTAACTGCAGCTTTTTGTGCAGTCTAGTTTAAAATTCGTGTTTGCACTGTTTCTCTCCAAGCACATAGCAGACAAACAGAGCAGCTGGCAACGAGACGACACAGCGGGCACTAAATAAAGCAACATCTTGAAGGCAGCGAAATTTCCACACCGTTACTTTATTTTTCAAGCTACTGCCTGTTCTTCCCTGGGATTCAGCCCTGACCGCGTCTACCGCCGCCGAGGAAAGCCGCCTTCCCGCGTCCCGAGCACGCCGTGGGCCGGGAGGCGAAGACGGGGCTGTAAGCGGCGATAGCAGGGTGTCGCTACCGGGGCCGCGGGCACTGTCAGGGTGTTGGGGAGGAAGGGTGTCTGACCTGCGGCGCCGCGCCAGCCCCTCACCGCCAGGACGAGCCCCTGCCGCGAGAGGCGCAACATGGCCGGGCCACACAGCGCATGGCCGGGCCACACAGCGCATGGCCGGGCCTGTCTGCGCCGCGGCGCCGCGCGCTGACACCATCATCGGGCGCGGCCCGCCGCCAATGAGCGGCACCGCGCCGGCTTAGGAGCCCGCGGAGGCCGCCTGCCTCGCCCGCGAGGGGGAACCCAGGCCACGGCGGAGGCGGGCGGCAACACTAAGAGCGCAGCGGTGCTGTACGGGGCGGAACGCGACTGCCAGGCCGCTGCTGCCACTCCTACAACCTTCCCGCCGCTGCGTCACGGAGAGACGGGGCCATAGCTAGCGTGGGAGGGGGTCGGGGCCTTAAATGGGCGGAGCGGGCTGGAAGGTTCCACGGGGCAGCGCGGCGATTATGGGCATGGGTGGGCGGGGCAATGTCAGATATGGGCGGACTCAATGATGGTGGGCGGCACTACGCCTTGTTATGGGCGGGGCCTTGGATGGGCGGGGTGGGCTGGAAGGTTCCGCGGCGGGTGGGCGGGGGAGAGAGCGCGTTTGGGCTGCCGCCGTTTCGCCATGGACTCTCGCAAGCTGAGTGAGCTGCGGGCCTTCGTCCGGCTGTGCAAGCAGAACCCGGGCCTGCTGCACACCCCGGAGCTCGCCTTCCTCCGCGAGTGGGTGGAGAGGTCGGTCCCGGGCCGCAGAAGGAGGCGGCCGTGATGGGGCGAGGGGGGAAGGGTGTTCTGGGCAGTGGCGTGGG
>WBMZ01008807.1:75722-106483 GCA_013400975.1 Atrichornis clamosus
CGGGGGGGGGCGTGTCTCCTCAGCGCGTGCCGGCGCGCGGGCGCGCCGCGTGGCCGGGGCCGGGGGCGCGGAGTGTCGCCCCCGCGGGTCCCACCCGGTCCCGCGCAGCGGCCTTCCCGCCCTCTCCTCCCCTTCCCTGGAGGTTACAACGGGCGCGTTAAAAATACTTGTTATTTTTTTTGTTTTGTTTCATTAACGTTGGCTATTCCCGCTGCAAAAAGCCTGCCCCCCGGCCATCTCAGTGGCTCAGCTTTCCAGCCTGGAAAGCCCCAGAGTAATACTTACCGAGCTAATTCTCGCATTACGCAGCAGAGTTGGCTAGCCTGTCTTAAAAAGGAGCCGAGTTTGTGGGGAGGTGAGTGACATTGGCTTACATCCTGGTACCCAAAAGCACAAAATACCTGCCAGCTACAGTTCCTGTCCAAAACGTGTTTTGCTCTTTGAAGTTTAATGTATGAAGTAGTCGAAGTCTCCGCTCCCTTGTGAGCCGTTTAGATACTTGCTGTTTACGCTGCACGTAATCTGTGTGTAAGAGGCCTGTTGTACCAGATGTTTCCCAATTAAAAATCCTCTTTGGGTTCCACCGTGAGTGCCCAGAAGCACGAGGTTGGAAGGGTTGAGATCCTGTGCTGCTGGCAGAGAACCCTCAGAACCCTTGTGTTTAGCTACGGTACCTTTGCTTGGCTTTTATGGCTGCTACGCTAAAAAACTCTTGAGAAGTGAGGGAAGTACATTTCACGTGCACATTTTATGCAAAGGGAAAAAAGTTAAAAGATTTTTATTAGCGACAAACTGGGATTTGTTTTACAAAATTTGCTTTAATCTGAAAGTATTTTAACTGTACTTCCTGCTGTATAGTATTTGTAATTAGTTGAAAAGCCAGCAGAGTTTTGTGTGCATGTGCGTATATATATATTTATATATATATAAATGAAAGTAAATCCTGGCATTTCACAATATGTCCTGCAGTGAAAATGGTTACAATGAACTGTTTATTCGCAGCTTTTTTACAGTGATACTTAATTTTTTTATGCATCTGAATACTAGCGTGGTTGTAAAACAACTTTTATTTAACTGAACTTGTTTTTCAGTACTGACAGTAGTTGCACCTCTATCTAGGAAGGAGATCGATTTCTGTCTTACCCTCCTGCAGGTCTTTATTCCTTTTGCTGCTGCAGAAAATACTTCAGTGCCTTACCCTAGGTTTCTTCCATTATGTCTGTTGTGTAAATCTGAAGGTGCGGACAGGCTGCTTTAAGAGGAAGAGGAAGAACACTGACTTCTTTGGGCCAAAGAAAGTGTCAGGGAATGGAAAGATGACCATCTGATTTTCTCCGTCATAATGGGGAGGGCTTTAATCTCCAGATTGATTTCTGTATTTGGTGCTTGTCCACTAAGTACAAGAACTAGGTTTTGAGCCATGGGTTGCTATCTACATGTCAATCCTCACTGGATATCTTTATCTCAGAAGTTAAAAAGTATTTCAAGGTAGAACTTCCTATTGCTCTCTCAAGTTTTCTGGTTTTCTTCACATATTTGAGCTAAATATTTGCCTAAGTTATATAGTTGGATAGTGGTACCCAAATTACTTTCCATGCAAAACTGCCTGGAAGTCTGGTAGGTTTGCCTCAGCCCTTACGTAATAGTGCTGTTTGCAGTAGAACTGTTAAGTGCATTTATAGGGCCTTCTCATTCTTTGGAAACTGCTTGAAACAGCATGGCCTGCCTCCAGGTGGAAATAAACTTGATAACTCTTATATCTCTATCTGGCTTACCTGTCTTAACCTGAAAGATATAGGTTTGTCTACCAAGGTAATGTTATGAGTGATTACAGAATAATAACTAAATGATACTGAAATTCGTCATTAAATTTATAAAATCATCATCATCAAATTCATACAATTCTGCTAATTGCTCTGGTTTTTTATTTTCTTAAACCTAGTGATTTTAACTTAAATTATGCTAACTACTCATTAAGCCAGAATAGGATGCTTTATTTCTGACTAGCAGTTAATATTGCATCAGTAACCTTAAGTCTTACTTGTTTTCATGTACTTGTTGTGTTTAACCTTTATTCTTTCTAGCTGTTGTATTTAATTTCTATATAGGTGCTCTTAGTAGAGAAAGCATATGGTAGTGTGTGAATGTGTTTGCAAAGTGTTTCGACATTCCTTTTAGTCATGCCCATTTTTTTCATAATTGCATAAAAATACAAATGTATTACTTTAATTATTATTAATGAGTCATTAAAGGAAATACATTTCAAAACCCTGCAATTGAACAAAGAAACTATAGCAGTCCTAAAAAAATAAAACACAGAATTCCTAATTGAAGAAGGCTTTTTGCCTTTTTTTGTTGTTTTGTTCAAATAGGTTTTTACCCTTTCAAATTCATGTTTCTCTCTAAAGTTTCTCTCTAAAGATCATTTTTCTGCCAGTGATAAAAGTGGATGCAGAAATCACAGTTGCAGTTCTTCCAACAAGTCGTAAACGTGACTCTTCTCATGGCTATGATGAGTGGAAGTGTGCAATCATTGTTGCAGTGGAGTCCTGACAACTCCCAGTTGTTACTGGCATTGCACAATTTAAATTCTTGTGTGTCTTGTGTGTGTCTGTGCTTTTTATACAGCTCAGTACCTGCCTTTCCTTGGAGAGTGTCTCATGTATCCATATACTGCTGAGGTTAAATACATTGTAAACTTTGCATATATCCCTGCTGTGCATTTAATCATTGTAATCAAATAGTGGGTTAAAAGATTTTAGAGTAACTTGCTTTTGAGTTATTCTGGGATTATAACTGTAGTTTAAATAGAGGATAAAAGGATAGCAAAAATATTTTCAAGGACTATGAGTGAAATTGTTTAGCCTTGGCAGTTTATGAAATAGCATATTGTAAAACATGCATGTATATTACTAAACGTATTTCAAAGTGATCTAAGCTTGGATAGTTTTTTTTGGGATATGAAGAAGACAGAGGAGACTAAGTTCTTTCAGTCTTGAAGTGATTCAAAGTGTCAGACTTAAAACCAGCTGATACCATGGATATTAATTATTAGCACCGCTAAAATGCTTTATAATTTGTAGTTTTATTTGTGCAGAAGAAAAGTTCCAAGGCTTCACTACTGTAGTTCTCTCCTTGGTTTTTACAGACTATGAGGGAGTTATCTGTTCTGTTGTTAGCCTACAAGGGCAAAAATTTAGGAGGAACAGTTAGTAGATGTTCTGTGTTTTCTACCTAGCTGTATAACGATTTCTCAGAGTGCAGTTGTTTAGTCCTTGCAGTATAACTTAGATTAAGTAATGCCAGCATTTTAGGGACACGTGTAGATTGTTGTAATAACTTCAGAATGTGCTGGGGTTTGTCACTTGTTGTGGGGGTTTTTTTGGACAGTTTTTATTTGTAAATGAGATGAAGTTTAATGCCGTTTGCTTGCCTTTTGCTGCATGGCCTTGTGCCAGGGCCTGGCAATCCTGTCAACTCCTTTTCACTCTTCTACTCTTTCTCCCTGAATTCATCCCTGTCCCTGTTCTATCTGGCCTCCTTCAGGTTTGTTTTCAGCCAGTTTGAGGCCTGACTGTGAGATGGTAATGCTGACAGGAGGGAGGAAAGAGGGGGAGAATGGACTGCAGTAGCCTGACTTCAGAAGCTATAACTTCTCATTCTTGGGATATAGTTTTATATTCCATTAATTCCTGAAAGCACACAGTTCTGCACCCTTCCAGTTCCTCCTGCCCACCCCTGTTTGCCCATCTCCTTCTCCTCTCCCCTGCATCTTGTCTAACCAGTTGTGTGGGGCCCCAAGTAGTTGTTGAGTTAATAGAAACACTTATATTGGAAACCATCAGTAGATGGGAATGTGTGGCAGAAGATGGCTGGGAATGGTAGTCCTTGTGGCATGCTTAGATGTTCTATCGAACAGCTGGAGAATTCAGCCTATGCTTATTCCTGGCTGCTAACCAAGGTCAATATCATGTAAAAGTTTATTCTGTATTGACAGAATGCTGTCTCTGCAAGGGCTGCTTCTTAATTTTACTGAAGGAAAGGCATGAATATTGCAATACGTAAGAGAAATTATTTTTTTTCCTAGACAGCAATTTTTTGAATTGCATAGGCATTTTAGGCCATTCTCTTTACTTGTTTGACCTCTCCTCCAAAAATTCTAATTTTAGTAATATCTATAATCATAGTATTTAGTTTTGATTCAAACATAAGTTACATTTAAAGGAGAAAATTCATTTGAGCCAAGGAGGCAGCTTTTCCTTGTGAGAAACGGTGGATGGGTGAAGGGTGATGCACACAGTACAAGTCTCAGTGGAGTTGTACGACAGACAGTGTGCTTTGCACTACACTGAGAAAAGCAGGGGGGAAGTGTACTCTGTTCGCTGGTTTGACAGCTAATTGGATCATCATGTTTTGTGTTGCAACAGAAAGCTGAGATTATCAGGATTTGAATCGATAAAAAACATGTCACTGTTTTGATAATCTTACTGTTTTGTTTTTTCTTTTCTCTCTTTTGCTGAAAAGTATGGGAGGCACAATACCTCCTGCTCCAGCCAATGCCTCCACAGAGGAGACAAGTAAGGTGAGATATGAAGAATTTATCACTGAAAATTGATGTTGCAAAAATTACTGAACAGCAGAAGGGGAAAAAATTGCTGTCAGTTTTCACTGAGATAGGGTGGATGAATGTGAGAGTTCAGTCTGAAGCCTGCCCATTGTGTGTTGTAGATGACTTGTTACAGATGGCTTCCTAGTTTATTTCAAGTGTTATCATGCTCCATTTCCCTAATCCTGAATGCCTGATGTTCTCTGCAATGCAAATGCCAGAGACTTGATTTTTTTTTTCTCTTGTCTGTTTATAGACAATTTCTCTAGTCATTAGTGGATTAAATTATAATCTTTTCATGAGAAGAAATATTAACGAGCATGATAAGTAATAAAGTGATCAGTTGAACTATCAAATTTTTAAGGCAGTGTTGTGGAAAATATTGTTGTTGGGTTTTGTTCCATTATTTTAAGGGAGAAAATAAATTTGCCTTGTAGATATTTATATCAGGATTTTCTAAGTTGAAAGTATTTTGGAAAAAGGATTTTTAAAAAAAGTTGTTTAACAAGACAGTGGATGCTGGAATTACTGGCTAGTTAGGGCTATATGGAGGGATTCTATGTATGTACTGAATATAATCTTTGACACTGAGTATGAAGACAAGCACCTTATGTCTATGTTAGTAGACAGGATGTGCTAAATTATGGGATTCAGATGAAATTTAGTTAAAAGTTGATAAGAAAGCATTTGAAAATTCTTGAAAATATATTCTAATATGTATAAGTGGCAACAATCTCTGACCATGGCAAATGAAAGCAATTAAATCATTGTCATCAGCTGATTGTTCCCTGCTAAAGGACCTTAGCACAATAATATTAGATTGAGAGAATTTTTGATCCAGAGAATGTGTGGGGGAAGGCAGGAAGATTGGAAGGGTTGGTTAGTAATCACTGCAAAACTGGATCTGAATTGGGTGCTATTTGGATTATTTGGTTTTGGTTATTGAATTACACAATTTGAAGGACCAACTTTACCAATAATAGAAGTTCATAGGTCCAGATTTGGGCTCTGAAATATTTACATACATGATAGACTTAATCTGAGAGGAGAGAAAAGGAGATTAGTATCTTAAAAATAAAATGATTCAGCTGTATAGAGATCTGGTGTTTCTAATATACTGTTATTTGTGAGAGTGGAAATAGAATATCAGTCAGAAATAGCGTATGCTTACAAATGTGTTTCTCTCTCAGGGCAAAGCAGAGGAACACCCAGAGGAGCCAGTAAAATCACCTGAACCAGAAAGTGAAGAGAGCGATTTAGGTGGGGAAAATAGATGACTTTATTGCATTTTGCCAATGTGACAATGATTCTGAGACTCTGGTCTCTGTAGATGGAACTTAGCCTTGATTTTTGTTTTTCCCCCAGAAATTGATAATGAAGGAGTGATTGAACCAGACAACGATGACCCTCAGGAAATGGGAGATGAAAATGTAGAGGTAAGCACAATATTTTCAATGTGGCAGTAGGAAAGATAGAGGGAGGGTTTGAGTTTAATCAAGGATAGCAGCTGAGGGAGGATGAGTACTATATTATCTGTGTAGTCAGCTGTTGTTTTGGCTCTTTTTCTTCTAAACAGAAAACTTACTGGCTTAGAACCACAGTCTTTTCTTATTCAAGGTTAGAGTAAATCAAAAAGTTCCATGTGGAAGATCAGGTCAGAAAACATCAAAGAAGTTTATCAAAACTCCCATGCAAACTAGATATGTAAAATTCTACCATTATTCAACTTAACTTTCAAGCATTTTATAGCTAAAAATAATGTTGACTAATGTCTTCAAGCTGGAAGCAAAGGTTTTGTGGGTTTTTTTGAACTATGATTTCAATGCAAATTAAAATTATGGTTCTGAAATTGAAAAACCGATGCTTTCTCCTTTGACACAGTCTTAGCGTGGCAATTCTGGCCTGGACTCTACAGCTTTTGGGCTTTCTGTGTGTTTTTCATTTTATTTTGTTAGGTAACTGAAGAGATGGCGGATCAGGCTAATGAAAAGAAGATTGAAGCGATAAATGCTTTAAGTGAAGGTGATAAATTGTTTTTAGTACATATTTAAGGACATTAGGTTTGGTTCTACTATTAGAAAAAAGAAGGTATTTTGAATGCTTTCAAGGAAGAGAAAACATACTTCTCATTGGATACCCAAAACTATCTAGATTGTGAAAGCTTCTTTAAGTACTGACTTTCCAATGCAGCCATAGTTTAGGGGAAGGCTGGAGGGGAGAATGAGGTACTGCAGCATCTTAATTACAAATTGATCATTATAATACTTCCCTCCATATTATGATTGGTGTCTCTAGTGGTTTGTCTTAATGGAGTGAAAAGCTGTCTAATATAGATGTGACATTCTATTTGATTGCATTCAAAGTTAAATGTACAAATCTAACTGGGAAAAGCTTCTTCTCAAGCATTAATTTTGGGGTTTGTACTTCGGTAACATAGCAAGAGGGAGAAATTGATTTTTCTTTGTTAATAATGTTCTACTTAAGAAGTGCCTAGGCACATAACACCCTGTAAGGTAGGTTTGGGAATTTGGATGTAATTTCATTGCATAATGATTGAAACTTCACTGGTACTTATATTTAGGGGAACTTCAGAAGGCTGTTGACTTGTTCACAGATGCTATCAAGCTGAATCCTTGTTTGGCCATCTTGTATGCCAAGAGGGCAAGGTGAGTTGTAAACTAGTGATTTATGTTTCTGCCTGTTCTGTTATTTTCCTTAAGGAGTCTAAACATAAGGCAGCTTGAGGATCTGGGTAAACTTAAACCACATGAGGGAGAGGGAGGTGTTCATTTCATACATTTTCTCTTGTGACTCACCAGATTGGCTGAAGTAGGCATATAAAGAATCTTGGTAATAGAGTAATTAACAGAATGATGTTCCAAAATGCATTGTGGTAATATTGTTTAGGAAACTTTCCTGTCTGACCTTCCAGGAGCCACTCTGGCAGTCACACCCACACCATCTGCACTGGGACTGAAGCCCCTTCACAGCTACACACCCCACACTCACACAGTCAGACCAGGTTTCCTTACTGTCTTCACTCTGGTTTTCCCATAGCAGAGTCTCAAACATCTGGATCATAATGCAATAACAAAATAACAGCTTAGGCTGGCGCCTCTGAGGGCGGGACCCAAACAAAGGAAGCCCTGAGCTTTTGTATCCTCACAGTCTGTGCATTTGAAAGTCTGGGGTCGTGGGCTCCTGCTGTGTCTCTGAGTGTCCAGTCACTTGGCTGGGCCGCACATCCCTGTGCAAAGGTTGCGTTTAAGATGATGATTAAAATTACATCCTTTTTAGATGGAAATTTAATTTAAAATCCTGTGAATGCTTTCCCTGTTGTTACCTGCTAAATGAATTTGTTCACTGTAAAGTGGACCTGGTTCTGTTGAACAATCCTATGTTTGAACAGGACACATCTATATCTCAACCCTTTCACTATCCACCTCACTGCTAATTACATCTACCAGACTGCAGATGATGCATTGGAAACTTTGTCAGATTTGGTGTGTGATAGCCCTAACTTCATAATGCACAAACATCTTCTTAATTCTTGAAGAAGGCTGGATAAGTATGGGTTGCAGAAGCAGATTTTTTTTTTTTCTGTTTTTACACAAAAAAACACTAACTGTGGATGATTTGATAGTTTAGTGGATCTTTTCCATAGCAAAGTATTATTCAAAGAAAAGTTCAACTTTCATGAGATTAATTAGTGTCTTTAACTCTCCCACTCTTAATACACCTTAACTGGTATCTGCCTTGCTGTTTTTTCCTTTCCATATCAAAGTTTTTGCATGTAACACCACTTGTGTACCTTAATACACTGTTCTTGTTGCCATCATAACAGTATTTTAAAAATCTTTTATAGTGCTGTATCTTCTCAGGACTGGATTTGGCAATGAAAAATAAGAACATTAGGAGAAGTTTAAAAGTTACCTCTATTTGGCCTACCATAGAAAGAAATGATCAATATATTAGGATATTGTAAAACTTGCCATGTTGATCAAGTGCTATGAGTAATCCACCTCTTGGGTTTTGGTTCTGGGGGGTTTGTGTATTTGGGAGAGTAGGGGCTTTGTGGAGCCAGCAGCATTGGAATGGCTCTCATAGGTGAGGTGTAGCTTTGGGACACTTGCCTGACATCGTGTCCACCTGTTTGTGTATAGAAGAGAATGTGTGTTTGCTTTACAACAAGCCTTAATGGTGAAGTTACTTACAGGAATTATAATTGTTGATAAACTGTTTTCAAGTAGATGTAAAAGGGAGATGTAGAATTAGATGTAGAAGTTCTGACATGGAATATGCTGAATATTGAATACTTTTATCAATTCAGGAATGTTTTTTAGTATTTCCTTCAGGAATTTTTAATATAAAATGCCTGAAGCTCTTGGACTACCACTCTACTAGTTAGTCTGATTTGCTTGTGTGTTCTAAAATTTGCAGTTTTTACACTTAACTGATGATGCTGGCTTTGTGTTTGTTTTGCTGCTTTTGATTTTGATGACTCATCTCCTGTTTCCTTTTCCTCATGACTCTAGCTGTTGATCCTTGTAGCCTGTATAACTCCTCATGCTTTCCATGTGTTACTATGTTAAAGACTGTAATATGTCATGCATAATATTATTGTTGTTTTGTTGAAATTGCTTGTTGCCATTGGCTATAGAATCTAAACACAGTGGGGCTGAACTGTCCTTTGCATTTATGTATCTTTTTCTTCTGTGCTGAAGTTATTCTTGCTGACAAGGCTTGAGTCTGGACAACAAATGCTTTCAGTTCTTGATAATGATTCACCTACAACACTGGGAGGGTGAGACTAAATTTTAGTGACTTTGTTATCACTGTGAAATCTTTTTGAACTGAGCTCTTCAATTTTCTCACTAGCTTGCCTGTTAGTCATCCAAAACTATTTCCAGCTTAAGTTAGTAACTTGGTATTTCAATATGAATGGTAAATGTTCTTCCCACAGTGTTTTTGTGAAACTACAGAAGCCAAATGCTGCCATTAGAGATTGTGACAGAGCCATCAAGATTAATCCTGACTCGGCACAGACCTACAAATGGAGGGGGAAAGCACATAGGTAATGAACTGCACCTGTTCTTTATATTATCTTTGCTTACTTGAGGAAAACAGTTTTGCTGGTACATTCTCTCCTTCTCTATGTCTCTGAACTGTCTGTCTTGTACCTGAGAGCAGTAGCTGTGAGCCGAGAAACCATTGTGCTGAGCATGTGGCTTAGAGAAAGGAAGGCACAATGGTGGTTTATTGATGGCGATGTAGGAGTAGTCTTCCTGGTACTGTTACCCTCCCTCATTTTTTGTCTCTTTCTCTGTCTCTCATCTTCTAATGGCTTACTGCTTTTCTGAATAACATTTTCTATTCATTTGGCAAAGATTATGAGATCTAGGACTGCGTGTTTTGTTTGTTTGGGGTCTTTTGTTTTCACTTAGTTTGGGGTTTTTTTAACTAACCTATAATTCTTGAACATCTCTCTGCTGTCCTTATTCCTTAGATCCTAGAGCTGTTTTACATAGGAAGTTTAAATGCCTGGTATTAAGCAAACAGTGTAATTATTTAAAATGGCATTAGGCATCCCCCCAGCTATAGTTCAACCTTTTTTTTTTTAATAACAATAAATCAGAAAAAAAATAATGATAATTCTGTATAAAGGTGGAAGAAGTAAATGCTAATATAACTTTAGAAAAAAGATCATTTTAGTGTTCTGAGAGTAGCTTCTTAGTGTCTGCAGTTTTAATTTACGGTGTCAAGCCTAAGATTGAGAAGACTGGAGCATAGTTTGAATTTATACCTCTGTCTGTGAGCAGAAGTGCTTTGACCATTTAGTAATACCACCATTTGCTTAAATTTTTGATTATCAAGAGGTATATATATTAACAGCAAAGAAGTGTGCACAGAGGCTTACATGATCTCTTCAATTCAGGCGTGGTGCATCCAGTCAGCTAGGAAGTTTGAGTGCCTAGTAAGAGGGTCCACTTAAGCTTGAGGTGGTAGTAGTGTAGACTTGTACAGAACACTGAGTGTATAGACTGAACATGTGCCTAGTGGTGCAGAATGTTTTTGTTAGTGTGCTTTATGTGTTTAGGTAGGGTGCCTTCTCCCTTTTAGAGCATTCTTGTTTATAGCTGACAATGACACCAACTCGTGGAGAGTTTTTTACTCTGTTACTTCAAACAAAAGTTACTGTAAGGATATGAAGCAAACAAGTGTCCTCTAATGGTATTGTAGTGTGCAGCTTAGAAGAAACACTGTGATTATTAAACTTCTGTAAGTCCTTGTAGCTCTAGGAAAAAATTCTGAATGCTGCATGGTTAAATATTTTGAAGAGCTGTAAGCGTTCAGTTTTTCCTTCTGAATGTTGATGTCTTCTGAATTTCAGACTTCTTGGCCACTGGGAGGAGGCTGCTCATGATCTTGCTTTAGCTTGTAAACTGGATTATGATGAAGATGCTAGCGCCATGCTGAAGGAGGTGCAACCAAGAGTGAGTGGGGAGGAATATTGGAGATCTTTCCTGTATTTGAGTGACATAGCTGCCTTCATATTCTCCCAGTAGGCATTGTCTTGTGGAAATGTGTTCATGTGTCATCTGACACTTCAAACTGAGTTTATGAATACTTCTGTCTTCAGTAACAACTGTTTATGGCTGTGTGTAGAGAAATTGAGTCTGTGTGGCTGAGCATGTAACCTAAATATGAAATATGTTCCTTTTAAAAATTTTAACAGAAGAATCTGAAGGAGTTCAAGTTTGCCAGGTATTTTAGAATCTAGACTAAAAACATTCAGAAGAGCAAGAGATTGCTGATAATGGATTTTTTCCCAAGATGTTTCTGAATCAATCAAAGCTTTGTCCTTAAGCACATTTTCCAAAGGAAGTACTTTGCTGTGGTTTGTACTTCCCTTTGTCTGCCCCATGAGGGCAGCCTCAACTCTGCAGGACTGGTTTTCAGCTGTTCTGTGGCTGACCCCAGCGTTCTTCTAAGCAGGAACTTCTGTGTAACAAATGTAACACTATTGATAGCAGGCTTTCTTACTCATCTGTTTTTGCCTGTTCCTTTGAAGTGGTTAACACACCACAGATGGCAGCTGTTGCATTGTTATTTGGTTTACATGGGAAATTTGGGGGAAGGTGGAGACTGCAGGGCTGGCCTCATGTAAAAAGAGACCCGAGGCTGCTCCTGTGTCAGAGGGAGCCAGTTCCAGCTGGTGCCAAAGCTGAAAGTCAGTAATGCTGGTGGTGCTTCTGTGATAACATATTTAAGAAAGGGTTAAGAATACAGCATAACAGCTGTGGGAATAAGAGGAGTAAAGAAGAAAAATAGAAGAGAATCAACATTGCAGACTCCAAGATCAGTGAAGAAGGAAGGGGGAGGAGTTGTGCCAGGCATGGGAGCAGAGGGTCCCCTGCAGCCAATAGAGAAGGTCATGGTTAAGCAGATTGTCCTCCTTGAGCCTATGGTGATCCACAGTGGAGCAGATACCTACCCTGCAGCCCATGGAGGATCCCATGCCAGAGCAAGTACATGTGCCCTGAAGGAAGCTGCAGTTCATGGAGAGTCCACCCTGGAGCAGGCTCCTGGCAGAAACTGCAACCTGTGGAGAGGAGCCTACACAGAAACTGGTATTGTGGCAGGAGCTACAGCTCATGGGGGACCCAAGCTGGAACAGTTTGTTATTTAAACCCTGTACTTTATGGGAACAACCACACTGGAACAACCACACTGGAACAGTTTTTGAACAATTGTATCATGTGGGGCAGACATGCTGGGGCAGGAAAAAGGTGTGAGAAGGAAGGAGTGGCAGAGGTACAGTGTTATGAACTGACTGCAACTCCCATCCCACTCTGCTGTTCAGGGTGGGGGGAGGAGGTGGAAGAGTGGGGAACGAAGCAGTACAGTTGAGCTTTAGGAAGCAGGTGGTTTTAGTTTTGTCTTTGTTTCTCATCACCCTGCTCTATTTTTAATTGGCAATAAATTAAATTAGTCTTCCACATATTGAGTCTGTTTTGTCCATGATGGTAGTGGGGGAGTGATCTCCTTGTCTCTTATCTCAAGCCAAGAGCTTCTCCATCTTATTTTCTCTTCCTGTCCTATTGAGGAGGGGAGTGAGAGTGTGGCTTAGTGAGCATCTGGCAGCCAGTCAAGCTTAAATCCCCCACAGGCATAAACATTCCTGTGTGTAACTTCAGCTTTCAGCTTTCCTACCTTGTCTCTGCTGTCTCCAGCAAAATGACAATGGAAACCATTTAACAGCCTATTAGTCTTCTGTGTTGGAGACTATTGATCTGTGGTTAATGTAATAAGGGCCTAGGTCTCAACTGTTTTTTATAAGAGGTATACTTAATGCTTGGCTGAGGGGGAACCTTTTATTTCCCAGTTAATCTGCTGGCGCACAGAAACAACAGAGTATGTGTGATACATTGATGTGTAGTTGCTGACTGCATAGGAATTTATGTATGTAGCTCAAGGAAAAATGCATGATCTTTTCATCAGTGATTTTCAAAATCTTTGGTAAGTGAAAATGATGCATTCACCTGATTTATTCACTTCAAGCTTTCCTATAATTTTTTGCTTTATAGCATTTCAACCAGAAGTCTAAGTCAAATTCTAAAAACATTTAATTCATTTTGAGAAATACTTAGAAATGACAAAAATCTAAACTTTGGAAACTCTTTAAGCTTCATGCATACACTTACCTCTCTCTTAATGAGCCATTGAATGGCCATGACATCGGGTTCTGATAGCATGTACTGCATTGGCTGTCATTCCTGCTGCCTCTGGTGTGCTTTCTCTGGCAGGTGTACTTCAGGAATGATGTAGTACGAAATTAGTATCTCCTAGCTAAAATAAGTTGTATCAAAGCTCTGCAACTTAAAAGTAATTTTTTCCTTTAAAGAGTTTTCTAAAAGAATGCAAGAGTATCCATTGTTGTAGTAATACCTTTGTTCTTGTACCCTGATTTTGCTGTGTGTTTTTTGGTTATGGGAATGTCACAGAGTAACCATGATACACAAGTTGTTAAATCATGAACCATTTTTACAATGATGTATAAGGACGCATTCTGTTTTGAGGAAAGCGGTGCTGTGGTTAGTTCTGTTAAAGCGAGCCTTGGGGAGTTCATTGCTAATGCCTCTTTTGCTGGGGCTGTAGATTTCATGGACTTGAGAAAAAGGAAGAGGAAGCAAACTTCTTCCCCACCAGCCCTTTCTTGGTTTGGTTGCGGAATTCTTTGGTCCGCTTATGTCTGTCTATATGTGCTATAGAGACATCTGTGAAACAGTGGTAACACTATCTAAAAAGTGTATGTGTGCAGTAGGAATTATACGCCCTGTTGTGCCCTTTTCCAGGGCGGTTGCTGGTTTTAGCCCTGGAAAAATCAGTATTTCAGCATAAAAGCATGAAGGGACATGAAATAATAATGTGTTTAAGTTCTAATGATGATACAAGTCGCAAAACTACTGCAAAAAAAATATACTTGAGTGCATGTTCTGGTGAATCCAGTCAGGGTTGAGTAGACATGGATAACTGATTGCCATGGGAAAGAAGGAGCAAATGGCTCCTAAAATAAAGAGGCTTTTAGGATGTGAGATCAGATCTTAGTTTTAAAAACTGGTAAAACCAGTTGGTTACGCTTACATGTATTTTGTATTGAAATACATTGTGTGATATGCTAGAAATGTATATGAACTCCTGGTATTGTGACAGGCTCAGAAAATTGCAGAACATCGACGAAAATACGAGCGGAAGCGTGAAGAAAAGGAAATCAAGGAAAGAATGGAAAGAGTGAAGAAGGCACGAGAGGAGCACGAGAAAGCACAAAGGGTGAATATTGAGGCTTTAATATTTCTTAATAATTTGGAGAGTGTTGTAGTTATTTTGGTTAAAATTAATTCCAGAGAAGAAATACTTTTAAGTTTTAAATTTTAGAGAGTTGGTTTCTGTCTTGGTTACCTGGCCAATAATGAAATCAGGAGAAGAGGGCATTGTAGTTCATCTGGTTTTATTTCTTGTGACAAAAACAGTCTCTGGAATCTCTACTTATCTTGTATTTCAAGAAATCAGTTATTGTCTGACTGTTCTAGAATAGTTTTCACTTAAAGTGCTTAGGTATCCCAAAGTGTGAGGTTTTAACTTTAGAATAATACTTTGCTTCTCTTCCTCAATTCCTGACACAGTTTGCTTGGGGTTTTTTTGTGCTTTAATGATATATTTTAGTATGTGGGGGGTGAGAGTTCTGAAAATACAGCTGGGGAGCTAAAACAAATGGTACAGTTCTTATTCGGTAAAAACATATTCTGCGTAAGTAACCTGCAATAACATAAAAAAGTAAGAGTAGACAGAGCTTTTTCTTGTTGGTGGTTTTGAACATAGTAAAGTGCTTTATTTATTGTGATAGCCTACCTGCCTGAAACAGTCTTGGCTATTTTTTTTTCTCCTAAACCCAGTTGAGCAGTAGAAAACAGGCTGCAGTTCCATTGTTTTGTGTGGAATGATGTGCTTTCATCTGCAGGAGGAAGAAGCAAGACGACAGGCAGGAGGAGCTCAGTTTGGTGGCTTCCCAGGTGGCTTCCCAGGTATTTTGTTTTTAAGCATCAATACTTGAGGTAGAGGTGGCTGTTGTTTCCATATAGAGTATTATAACTACAGCTTTTATAGCATTTGTTCTCAAGACAGAGAAAAAACTATTTTATGAACTTGTCTACAAATAACTCTTTGAGCACTAGTGGTAAGAGGGATGGCATTCTTTCCTTAAAGAGGATTGATGCTGTGTAGCAAGTAGAGGGAAGATAAATATTAATAACTGATGGAATACAGAATGAAAAGATTTAGGTCTGGGAAAACAAAGCAGAATTTTCCTGATAATGTGTTGAAAAATGAGTATAAAAATGTTTTCGAAATTACCCAGGGTGCCTTGAACCCATTCTGCTTAAGACCAATAGTTTTCAAGTTGAAAATTCACATTGAACATGAGGGAAATCTGTGGTGGTTGCAAGCTATTGTTGAACAGGATAGTTTCTCAAAGGAGGTGGTGTAGATTACCTTATAGAAAAGTTATCCTTGACAGTGTCACAAAAATCAGGCTTTCCATATTGTATAATGAACTGAGGAGAAACAAAGTACTAACGCTGTTGAAGACTGAGGTGTAGTTGAGCACACACTCTGTGTGTGCTCCAGTTGGATCAGCAGCCAGATAGAGACTATCTGTATCATGCTCAGCACAGCTGGGGAAGCTGCTGCTGAAGGATTCTGTTAGAGATGCTCAAGCATTTTGCTTCAGGGGTATTTTTCTTGGTGTTTTGTTGGGGTTTTTTTCCTTTGGTAGTACCCTTTTTCAAAACATAAAGTTTCTGCCAAATGTGGAATGTGCCTGGGACATACTACTGCTGATCTGCTTTTGCCCTAAATTGTTCACCCCACATATTCAAACTCCTTATGTTTCTGAGCTTGAGACCTACCTCATTTAAGTTAACCAGAAAGCCTCCTTTTCAACTGAGTTAAAAACATGGATGAAATAAGATGTTTGTCTTCACAGAACGAGAAGGTGAAGACCCTGCTTTCCATTCCATTCACCTGTGGCCTTATAGAAAGACATGGCTTTAGAGATGTGGCAAGGGCAGAGTTAAACCTTTTTCATCTTGCATCTTTCTTGTGTTGCTTTTTCAGGTGGCTTTCCTGGGGCTACACCTGGAGGTATGCCAGGAATGGCAGGAATGCCAGGTCTCAATGAGATTCTCAGTGATCCAGAAGTTCTTGCAGCCATGCAGGTGAGTATTTGTTAAAGTCAAAGCTACATGTTCTGAACACGACAACAGTGCCTATGAGTCTAAGGGGAGGAAGGAAGATGTGGCCTTCTGGATAGCAATGGGGTGCTTGCTTATTTCTTTTGTAAAATTTTTTCCTTATGTGTGACACCAGACTGTCTGAATTCACTGTTTAGCTATTTTTCAAACTAATGGAAGCTTAATTAAAAATGAAACACATGCCCTGCCTCTGGTCTTTGATAGGCAAAACTATGTACTATATGCAGTTTGTCATCTCTTTTGAAAAAGTATCTCAAATGGTCATTTTCCACACATTATAATTCACCTGCTTATTTTTTGAATGCACACACTATATAGAGAGATAATTATGCCCAAACAAAAAATTGTTATTATTGTTCTAACACAACATACTATAATAATATTGTGATGAGAATTGCCTTTCTCTTAGGAGATTAAATGTTTGGGGGTTTGCCAGAGACAAAATATTATCAGAGTAGTTCTTCACCTAACATTTTCTGAATTCATATTGAAAAAGCTTACTTCCCTAGTGGGCTTCATTAATTGCTCAAATAATTAATTTCTCAATGTCATGACTACTTCTAGATTAAATGGAACATATCTAACAATACCAGTTTTAAGGGCAGGTGGGCTAGAAAAAGTCAGAGCTATGTAGTTACATTTACATTCTAATATGATCAAGTATAAAAGTGTCTTCTTTCTTTTTCTGGATGGCTGTGATTAAAGTAGAGTTACATATTGTTCTCAGCTCATTGAAATAAAGGCATCACAAGAGAACCTTATTCAGTGTGCCTGGAATCACAAAAAATCATCACTTGCCGTGCAAAGGTTTATAGGTCCGTTCCCTTAATGGTTGCTGATGTTGGAAAACACACCTTTACTTAGAGTGCCACAGTCAGCAATGTTGACTTGCATGCAAACCACCCAGAAAAGGTTCCTGACTTGTAGTTGTCTTCCTTCCCTGGCTAATTTGTGCCGTAATACCAGAGTTTGCGATTAGAGTTGCTGAAAACAGTATTGAGGTGCAACTAAGTATTGAGTGCTTGTCACATGCCTTTAAGAAGACTCCATTGAATGCTGATTACATGTGCCCCAAAATAGGGTAAGATTGTTACAAGAATGTGTGTTGACAGTGTTTTCTGATAATGCAGGCAGGCTTTAACATGTACAGCCTGTCAGCAAAGCCTTAAGTCTCTTGCTGGCCTCTTTGTACAAACTTTGCATCTAGATGTGATTTATTTAGCACTTCATCTGTGTCTGCACTGCCATCTTTTCCTAAAATGACCAACTCTGCATTCTGGTCTTTTCTGAATTGGCAGTGTAAGCTCTAGACTTAAAATACAGTATTTTCTACTGCTTGGCTTCTGCTCAGTGCAGCTAGGGAATATGTTGATGGATTATGTTAGCTGGCAGGTATTATGTCTGTTATCTGAGGTGTAACAAAAAAGTTTGAACATACTGAATCACACAAGTCACTCCAAAATTGCTCTTTTAACTGACGCTCCATAGAGGCTTTTCATAATGAGGAGTTAGTGCCGAAACTGGAGTATTTTAAGAGGAAAGACCACCACCTCAGTCTGTTTAGACTTGCTATGATCTCATCATTTTGGAGACTATTCTCTATGAGTTAACCCTGAAGTATGCCTGAGTCTGTTGACATCTCAGTAAACCTGACAACCGTGTGTGCCTGAAGACAAGCTAGATTAAACTAGTTATGCTGTTAACTTCATCTTGTCATCCACAGAAGCAACCAAAGAACCAGGTATGGCTGCCTGTGCAAGTATTTAGGGAAGTTATCACTTGTTATTGGCATAAAGCTTACCTGCTCTAGGTGATTCTGCCTGGGCAGGGGAGTTGGACTAGATGATATCCAGAGGTCCCTTTCAACCCTATCAATTCTGTGACTTTGTGATCTCTGCTAATCACTATAAAGACTTCTTTCTTGAGGAAGATTTCTGGTTCTGTGACCTGAAGATTTATTTCTTCAGGATATTTTTTTCTATTTTTGCTCAAAGCGGCAAAACTGCAGTTGCATTTCTTTTCATAGCTTATTAATGGTAGTAGGTTGTGACCTTTTGCAGTGACTTCTAATGCATGTTAATTTAGCTCATTTGTCCCTAAGCTTTTCAGTCTCTGTAAGAATTGACTGAAATTTTAATGTGTTTTATTTTACTCTTTTGCATGTCTGGAGCGTTCTCTCGTACTTCATATCTTGCATATACAACTGCTTTCTCTAGACACGTGTCATTCGTGTTTTGGAGTCAAGTAGAAGTTCTTTTCATAAGGAGTGATGTGTAAGATGAACCTATGGATTCCTGATTTGACATATAGCCATGTTAGACCTAGACTTTCAATAAAATGCATTAAGTTGGGAAAAAAAAGAATAGTGGTAACTTTTTTCTTAGAAGTACTTTTTATCCTTCTGCAACTAAAGACTAGAGCATTAGAAAAACATTAGAAAACTAAGTATCTCCCTAGTACCATTAATAGAATGGCTACCATTCCACCTTATGTACTAAACATTTCCCTATGTAAATGTTGATATCCTCAGACTTCCTTTAGATAATATTGCTCATCACTGTGAAACCTTGCATGTTATGTACCCTGTCTAATTTATAGGAAAGTGAAACACGTAGCATAAAACTGGATGTTTAACTTTCATTCAGGTGTGTTTTGATACAAACCAGTGACTAAGCTTACTGAGCTTTTTGTTCCAGGTTCATATATAGGTAAAACCACAGACTAAATAACATGACATGATCTTTATAATCATATGCCCTGTTTTGAAGTCAATTCAAGAAGTTTAAGGTTGTGAAAATCTTCCTTTTCTCTTTGCATGGCAGTCCTGTAAAGTGAAGAAAATACATCTAATCTCTCTTTTCTGAACTTTAGGATTCTATTTTTCATATACTTTGCAGATTGCCTTTTTGTGAGGGAGACAACACATTTGTAAATCCTCCCGTAAGACTGGACTCTTGGTCCCCAGCAGGCATAAATATGACTGAGGTGTGTGGGTGTTTTCAGTGGAGTCCACACCTACCAAATGCAATTTAGGATCAGACTTGTTAAACAGCTTTGGACTGCATCTGATGCTAGCACAGATACAGGACGGTGTTATTGTAGCACAGACAACTCTGAGCATGCTGGCTGGGTTTTGATGGTTTTCAAAGAACACACCTGCCATGGCAATGGATTGGAAGTCTAGGAAGCTGTGTGTCTTGGTGAGACTACTTAAATGCGCTAGAAAGAACAACAGATGAAATTACAGCTAATATGTATGATTTCTATTGAACATAATCAACTGCTTGCACTTCAGTTGAATTAAAGAAAATTGGAATTTTCGTAGGTATTGCTTATAATGGAAACATTTTTCCAGGCTGAGATGTAAAATCAATACATGCAGATTCATTGTGTTCAAAACATACACGTGTAAAATGCGTTAAACCAGTTTAAGTTCAGTGGAGGCCAAAGGTATACTAGAAGTATGGGAAAAAGGTATTGATGCTTGTACTAAGTAGAGAAGATGTTGTTGTTATTTTTTTTGGCCACTAACTTACTGAATATGTGAATGTATTTATCAACTACAACACAGTAGAGTGATGAGAGATAACAAGGTTCTCTTCCAAGTGTGATTTGTCAGTGGAGGTGAGGAATGACTGAGAATTAGATGCATTTTTAAAAGCCAGACACAGCCACATTGTCTGCTCTCAACCCGACAGTTTCAGGCTTCTGCTGCTAGAATGAAAAAATGAGAAAAGGATGAGTATCAGCTGTTGCTCAGAGAAGACTTATCCTATCATGCGTGCTACACGCATCAAACTCCTACCTCCTTCAAAATGCTTTTGAAAGGTGCCTGAACAGAAATAATGCAGTAGGTGTGGCTGTGTTTGATAGCTCCTGTTCTGGGGAAGCAGAACTCTTATCCTATCCCCCTTCTCACACATTGAACCACTACTGTAACAAGCTCAGTCATGACTCTGGTGTTTACTGTCACAGCCTAACAACATGCACTGTATCATTGGGTTATCATTAGAGATATCTTGCCAGAAGTCTAATATAGTCTTATCATGTTAAAAGCTGAGCAAGATTAGATTCATGTGGAACCACATAACCACTTCTGTAGAGTTGTTTTACAAATGCCCTAATTCTTTTTTTTTCTTTCACTTTTTGTCCTGCAGGATCCAGAAGTTATGGTTGCATTCCAAGATGTTGCCCAGAACCCAGCAAATATGTCCAAGTACCAGAACAATCCTAAGGTCATGAGTCTCATCAGTAAATTGTCTGCCAAATTTGGCAGTAAACCGTAAAATCCCTGGTTCTTAAAAATCATATCTGAATGGGAAGGATTGGATTTGGCTAACCAGTGTTGCAATAAAACAAACCATTTTACCTCTGATCTTCTTAAGAAGAGAAATGGGGTGTTCCAAGGAGAACTGCTCCCTAGCCCCAGGCATTGACTTTATTCAATTATTGATTTATAGCACCCAAATTATATTCAGATGACCTGGTTTCAACCATCCCTTCTTGTTGCAACCTTTTGTTATAAGTATTACAGACAGTTTTCTCTAAATGAACGCTCCTATAACAAATTTTAGTATTCCAGGAGTATAAGATAAAAACATGCTATTTTTTTTAAATTGCTCTCACTGAGCAAAGACAAAAGAACTTTAACAGTTGAAGTCTGTCTTAATCCCCTTGGACAGAAAATTAGCAAAGGTGAGACAAGTCTGAGGAACTAACTGGATAAAGGAATTGTCTGCAAATACAATTTTTTTTTTTTTTTTAAAGGATGACTGACTTTATATAGCTATTATCAGTATAATAATGCTAGCTAGTTACACACTGGAACTTCTGGCAGTGCTGCAAATGTTGTCTCATTTTGGTCACCGCAACTGTGCAGCAAAGGTAAAGTTCCATCCTTTGCACAACCTGGCATGAAGTACATATTTCTGAGGCCACAGATGTTTTGTTACTTGTTCAGTTCTTGTCCAGCACCTTTACGTAACATTTTATTTTCAGTCTGGGTATGGAAGAGCAGCTTATTGTCTGTGCTTGTGCTCTTGTCCTTTCCCAGTTGGCAGCCCCTCTGCAGGTTGCACTCACCGTTCCTTGGGGCCATGCTTAGGTTGCATCTATTTGGAAACTTTAGGGAAGGAATCTTGTTCCCATCACTACCTCTGTCCCACTGAATGCAAGCCATCCAGAACATGTACATGCAGAGTTATAAATTGGTGAAGGGGAGAACACCCAACAAATTGCAGCTCTGGGTTCTGAGTCAGTTTGAGTCCTTACATGCTTACTGATTAAAATTTCTTGGTCAAAGTCCTGCTGTCTCTTTAGAGGTGATGACTCTTTCTTCACCGCATTCTGTAGTCTTCCGTCTTTTCTTGTATACTCTTCTTTAAAAAGAAAAAAAATCTGTTGTGGTTTCATACCTCCATGGTTTTAGGCTTGTGATATGGAGGAAAAGATAAAGTAATTGGAACAGACAGAACATTCTTCTACCACTTGCAGTTTAACAGCATGGGTGTCCTTGAAGCAGTGTTTGTGCTGATGATGTTCAGTGGATTTCTCTATCAATAAAGACAGTTGTTGCTTCTGTTTGTCTTAGCTAAAACATCTTTCTGTGGGAAAAATGACCCTAGCTACCTGTTCACCACTTGAGTCTCAACGTTTGTGTTACTCTTTTGTAATTGTGTATCTTAAGCCATAACAGATGTTACCATTTTTAAACAAATCTGGTTTGGTGTAGGAACTCAACAGCAGTTGCAGAAAAGTAAATCCCCAAATGCTTTTTCTCATACTAATGGACCCTGCACAATGAAATGTGAATCTTTTTGCTTAAGAAATATAATTCTGAATACTTCTCTTAGCCTTTAAAAATAAAGTATGGTTTTGAAAAACACAGCTTTTTGGGTTTGTATAACTTTCTGATAAAACCTATTTTGCTTAAATGTGGAAGTGCTTTAATTAAACTGTATATATAACTTGTGGTTTAAATTGGAACTAAATGGCTAAGGGCTTGTCTTCATTACCAAATGAATTCAGATTACAATTGTGTGTTGCTGCGTTTGTGGCTTTTGGTCATAGTCTTGATCTCCTGTTCCCAAGAGGACATCCTCGAAGTAGGTCACCCTCAGTATAGGCTGAATCTTGACTTCTGTATTCAGGCTGGTGCCTATGTATTGTGCAGGAATTAGAGTATCTTGAATATAGATTTATACTCTACAGCTTCCTGTTACCCCATCTTGCCTGTTTGTGTCTGTCTACCCAGGAGTAGTCAAAAGTAGGAAGTTACTCCTAGCTAATAGAAATGGTCATATCTGTGTCCCGCCTGCTTGCTTACACATCAGTTGCCTTTATGGAGAGTTGATTGCTTCAATAAAAATATTCTCCTTCATTTTGATGTTGGCATTAGCAGTTTAGGTGAATTCTTCTTCTTTGGGAATGCACATCCTATGACTCCCTTGGTGTGTGAGCTTTTTTGGTTTTAGTGTTACTCAGCAAGTTGATGAGCTGTCTGGACCTCATCTCAGTTCCCCGAGTCGGTGTGTGGACGTCTAAGCAGCTAAACTGGTTTGAACAGAAGTGCAAGTGCAGAAAGTTAACTGCACAAGAGATGAGCAAAGATGGTAAGTTCCAGATGTGGGATGTAAGTAGTTAAATGAGGAAGTTGTTATTTTCATTGCTTGCTCCAGTATTTATTGGCAGCTCCTCCAGGTTCCTCGTTCTGTTGCAGCACAGAGTAGGGGTGTTTCTTGTAAGTGCAGTGGGCAATAATCAGCTCCACTGGCAGTTTGACTTTGAAAGCTGCAAGGGGGTGTTGATGTCGGCTGGGACACTGCTGTCAGTGCTGCCCCTGGTTCAGCTGTGCATTTCTACCTTGTGTACAAGTCCTGCACTGCGCTTTTCGGCTGATCCCATGCCACAGATTAGATGACCCAGTGTGCCAGGGAGTGTGATGGTAGCAGAGGGTCATGGCCTTGTTCCTGTGTGTGAGTCCTGGTGACTTGACTGGGACTGTCCTCTGTGGTTCAGGTGCTGACCTAAGGGAAAATAAGTATCAGCTCAGTTGCCACTTCCAGGCTGTTCTAGTTCACAGGGAGCCCTATTGCATAGTAATGTGGAGAATGCAAAGCTTGGTGCCTTTACCAGAATTTTTTTGAAATTTTCTCTCCCTTCGTTGTTGAGCTATGATTGTCAAAGTGGCTTGGTTTGTCTTTGTGGGACGGCAATGATTGGATGAGCAGAGGCCAGACTGTCTCAAAGTTGGATGAAGGCAAGTGGGACACGCCTAGGCAGAGCAGTGATAGGCCAGAAACAGAATGGGTAAGTAAATGAGTATTAAAAAGCCATGTGAAAGTAAAACTATGTTACAGAAACAGCTTGTTGCAAGTGCTATATATAGTTTAAAATACCTGTCTTTAAATGCCACTTGGTTTTTCTTGTTTGTTACTTTCAGGGCTTTTGCATAAAGCTCGTACGAGTCACAACCTCACATGTGCCTGTACATCCCTCTTCTCTGAGTCAGAAGAGAAAATAATATTGTTATGGGAGCTCATGACACCTGCAGTCTGAGCAGAAACCTTCACCAGAGGGTTGGGGGGTTGTGGACCTAGCCAGGGGTAGCTGGAGCCAGGTTAGCTTTGGCATGTACCTTTCCATGGATCATGGCATGCTGCTTACTGGAAGTATTTGGAGTCCCTCTGAAATCCCACAGGGCATCTAGGCTGAGGGATGCTGCAGTGCTTTCAGGGTTGTAGAGCAAGTGGGTTGTTTCCTTTTGCTTGCTGCAGGGCAGTCTGATATTGGCAGTTACTGGTACTGAAGTGGATTGGTGTCCTGGAGCGGGAGGGTGGTTCACTAGGAAAACAGTAGCAGTATTTTCTTCTGATGCCTAGAGAAGGGTGTCTCATGAACCTTATTGAGAGCTCTGCAGAGGTGGGCCTCAACCTTGCTGCATATGTGATGGAACGAGGGCAGCATTGTAGGACAGTAACTCTGGGTTACCAAAGAGCTGGAGTAAAAAATGATGTTCAGTTGAATGCAGACACCTCCATGTTCAGTACCACAAGACAAATCATAGGAGGTCAGTAGTGTGATATAAGAAAATGCAAATACAGAGGAAGCAGGAACAGTTTTAATGTGGCAAATAAATGAAGCAGGTCAGGTGGTTGCTAGTGGATCTGTGCTATGGAGCAATGAAAAAATTCAAGTGACTTTGGGCTACAAGTCATTGATCACCTTGTGAATCAAAGCTTTGGTAGGTCATATTCACTTGATGAGATCCTTACAAACAGGAACTTCATGTAAGACAAACCTTTCTTCATCCCTGCTGATGAGGTCCTGAGGTCCCACGGAATGTAAATACTGAAGATTCTCCTGTAAATCTGAATCTTGATGACTACCCAAATGCAGATACTAACTTGTAATCTTGCTAACAAAGTGTTACTATTGTATCTGTCTGATGTACAAACACACTTTTGAGAGGTGTATCCTAGATGGATGATGTCAGACAAGCTTGAGATCTTGTCAATAAATGTATTTGCAGAATTTGTTACATCTCTTTTTGTTAAGTGGGTTACAAACTTTGGCACCTTCATTGTTGCACAGGATTTTTTTAATGTACAAACATTTATTTCTGTGGCTACCAGGAATATGAGTTGCTACTATAGGAATATGAGTTGCTACTATATGTAAAGAAATTAAATGTGAAGGATTACAGGATTTAGGTTAGCAGTTTATCTTCCTGAAGTACGGCAGCTGAAGCAGTCAGATAGTGAGCATAATTTGTATAGAACAAAAGTATTCAGAAAGACAAGGTACTTACTACTCAAGTGTAAAGTAAGTAACAAGGACTTGAGGTCTAAAGCAGGTAATAGTAAATTGAATTCCATTATTGAAACATTTAGTTTTCTAACATTCTCTGGTGGATAAGAGTTACTAGAAATGAGCTGAACTTGCATTTTGCATTTTAAGAAAAAAATATATCATAGCTGAAATAATGTAACAACCAGTGCAGTGTTCAATAAAATTAGTTTTTAAAATAGGCTGAAAGTGCAAGTTGTTAGGAAATCATCAGAATTACATGGAAAATTATCAAGGAACTATATTGAGAATGAAGTGTCTGAGCTGCTGCCAAGTGCACTACCTCTCAGAGAAAATTCGTGCTGATGTTCAGCCACTAGTGCCTAGTTCTTATTTGGAAAAGAAAAGCGCCAAGTGCCACTTGTGCTTTCTTATTTCAGATTTTTCAAAAATTGGTCTCATATATGGTTTATTGCTAAGAGTTTATAAGGACAAATTAACACAACCATTCTAGAAGATGATTTGCCCTATCTTGTGTGTTATCCTACAATGAGGAAAAGTTCTTGAAAAAAATAGATTTTTCAGAGGCCATTTTGTAATGTCACATTTCTTCTCTAGGCACTTGTGTGAAAACTTTTCAAACCAGAAGAAACAAGATTCTTAACCAAAATTAATTACTAGCCTTTACTGAAAAAAAAGAAAAAAAAAGGACCATGAAAAATGTGCATTTAGAACATATGTTAAACATTTATCAAGTGCCTGGGGTAAAAAGCAACACCAAGGCAACAACATTTTTTTTGATAATTACTTAGTCTATGTAAATCTAAAGGTGGCTGAGGGACATTTGATCTAGTTAGGCTGTTGAGCAAATACCATCATAGGAGATGAAATGAAATAATGGGAAATGCAAGTAATTCAAACTAAAAAGGATTTCAACTTTTCCAATATCCCTGGACCTAGATGAACTGCATAGGGAACATTCTGTGTCATTCCAGAGGCTCAGTCAAAATCTGTTCAGGCAAAGTGCACACCTATACCTAAGAAACGGGCTTTTTAATACGTTTGTGATTACAATGCTTGCTCTGGAAGAGGCTGGTTTTGCTGTGGTCTTAATACTTAAGCCTGATCTTGACAAGTTGATATGATCAAATTGCTTTATTTAAAGAATTCAAATTGTCAGCACATGCAATCTCATTTGTTAATTTCTAGTTGCTCTCATCTATGATGTACTGGGAGTATGATCCAGTTTATCCACCTTCTCTGAGAGAGAAAGTTTTGCAACAGATTCAGAAAGTCCTTTTGAAAGTTGTAATTAAATTCTGTCTTAACATGTTTGCACTCTCTAATGAATTGAATTTCTAAGCAAAAATAAAGAAGATAGGCATTTCTGAATTTTTAAAAAATTAATGTTAGAATAAGGAGAGTAGCAGGGTAGAATTAAAGTTCAGAGTTTATCCTTTTCTTACAGAGGTAGGACACAGTGCAGAGGCAGTAAATTTGAGCCCTGGAGTCACCAGCAGCATCCTCATTCTTTGCCATGAATCAGAAACAAAGTTGTGGGTCAGCTGAAGAAAATCCATCAAGGATAAAGTTTCTCAAGATCGATTATGTCCTTGTACAAGAACCTACAGAATTACTCAAACAAGAAATTACTAAGGTGCATTCATGCACAGAGAATATGTTGGTACTTGTAGATGCTTAACTTTACTCCTTCCAGGCTTTCCAGGAGAACTGATGGATTTGAGGAAAAGTAGGTAACTTGGGCCTTCTTCCTTAAACCCTACTTGCGCGTTACATGTTTGCCTGGGAACCTGTTGAATTTGTGGCATTTCCATGAAGACCTATGGCCATGTCTTCATGGAACCTGTTATGTAGGTAGGTTTAGGTAGGTTTTTAGGTAATTGCAAATTTTTTTTCCATGTAGAATACACTGGCACATCTTATTTAACTTAATCTGTAGTGTGCCCTTGTATTTCTTGGACAGCTTCACTAAGTCTGTCTGTTTCAACAGTAAAGTTGATTTTGGAATATTGCAGTTGTTGCATTACCTGTTAATACTCTGTTTTGCAATATATATAGGGCATAGTGTTGTATTTAAAATATTGCTAAATATAGTAGAAATAGTACAGAGTTATTTGGGTGCACATTTATGATGGAAATCTAGTCTGCAGTATAAACTGACTCTTTGGTGAAAGCTTCCCTTCGCACAAGAGGGACAAAACCACAAAGAGCAGCAGTAATGGGAGTTTGTGTCCTGTTTGAGGCATTTCTCCCGAAAGCTCATGGACCTGATTGTGCAAAGTCACATTGCGTAATTGTTCCCTGGATTTGTAAAACCTAAGCTGCTCCCACCTGCTTTAGTGAGGTAGCCAGTGACCTATCTACACCTTAATTCTAAATTAAGATTTGAGTCTTTTGTATGTAGGAGGGTGTCACAGGTGAGTTATTAAGTGTATCAATGTGGTGATAACTAAAAAGGTTTTATTAGTGATTAAACAATGATCAAAGATCAACTGAATGCAAAGTGAATGATGATGATAGAGTTGTTATTACACAATAATTGAATGGTAATTAAACAGTGATTTGACAATGTTTTAGACTATTGTTCAAGCAGTAATTCACACTCTGGTCAAGCACTCTACTGCTTACTATACTTCTAATAATTAAGCTGGATATAATAACTATAGCTGGATATATAATAAACTGTGGCTAGTATACAATATACTTTTAGGCTTAATGTAAAATGTCACCTCATTATAGATATCAGATGTTGGGTAAGGGGATCTTTCAACCTCGAGCATCAAGCTTAAGAGCCATCCTTGCTCGAGGGGGAGATCATTGCTGAGCAGCTGCTGCGGTACAAGACAGCTCAATGGGCTCATGGGGGCTACAGATACTTAGAGTGTAAAGTGATTGACCTGTAGTCAAAGCCCCTTTTGGTGTATGTGCAGGTGTGCAGCTACAGCAGGTTCAGTTCTGTCTAGTCCCAGCTTAGAATGGTACTGTGAGCTGCTGCTAAGACCTAAACTCCTTTGTTCCTGGAGAAGATAGGGCTTAGGACAATTCTTGGGGTTTGCACTGCAGGGATGATTTCAGTCTGAGCTTCCTTTTCAGTGATCCCTGAACCAAAGTACTGTTCACTCAGTCAGAGGAGGTGCATCCATCACGGGCATCTTAGATAATTTTAAAAAGGGGACTTATCAGTGGTATCAGCCTTGTACAAAAGACTTGCCGCCTCTTAGGTTGCATCTAATGTCTGAGCACAGGGATGCTGGAGCACTGCACTGGAAAAATGGTTTTTCTCAAACTTAAACACTTGCCTTAGGCAGAGTAGCCTCTGTTCTTTATGTCCCCCCTCCCTTGGAGAACATAATGGGATTTTCCTCACAGAAGGGTAGAGACAAGGGGTCTGTTATTAGCCACCTCATGAAGGAACATCTTCCCAGAAGGAAACGGCTTATCCGGCTGTGTGGTAGAAATTCTTGGGAAGAGTGTAATGTTCCAATTGACCTGTTCTTGTTTAGGTAAGGGATAGTATGGTGATTCCTACCACAGGTGTAAGCACTAGGAGCTCTTGCAGCTCACACAAGAGGCAGCTGGAGAGTTGAGGTTGAAGAACTAAGAACTGCAATTATGAAGAACAAGTTATGAAGTTATTTTTCTCTTCAGAAAGAGAGAACAAAAGATGATGAGTAACGAGAAACCAAAGAGCCCAAGGGTAACATGATACAAAGCTAAAGAGAATATTCATTCCTATCTTGAATAGTTTTTTTCTGAAGTATAGGTGAAACTAACAGAAGAGGAGGGATTGTTAACACAGGCAAAACCTTGAAGATATCTGGAAACCAGTATATGACATGAGAATGGGAAAAAGCCCAGCAAGATATGACCAGACATGGCTATTGTCTCCCAGGTGATGTTATAAATTGTGACATGTCCAAACTCATTTAATTTCCTCAGCTCTTTCATACTTGTGGAACCTCTTCTACCTAAAAGGTTAAGAGGAGGCTATAGGATTATTGATATTTTCCCAATCTGTGTATTTAATAGCCTTGTCTCTGTGTTCTCTTAGTGAGGTGAGCCATGGCTTCCTGGTCCTTTGGCCAGCTACCTGTGTCTAGTGCTGTCTTGCTAGGACTTCTCATTCCATCCTCAGCCACCAAAGGGTGTGACAAGCCAGGAGATTCTCTGTCTGTAGTGGCGTGCTTTGGCTGCAGGCTCTCCGCATTATGGCAAAGGAGGAATAAGGGCTCACACACTGGGAAAAGGAGTAAAAGAAATAGAATAATAGAATTGTTTAGTTTGGAAAAGTCCTCTAAGATTGAGTCCAACCGCAAACCCTTCACTGCCACATCCACCAAACCATGTCCTCAAGTGCAGTATCTACATGTGTTGTAAATACCTCCAGGGATAGTGACTCAACCACTTCCTTGGACAGTCTGTTTCAATGCTGGGCAGCCCTTCCATTAAACATTTCCTAATATGCAATATAAATCTCCCTCGGTGCAACTTGAGGCTGTTTCCTCTTTTCCTGTAGCTTGTTATTTGGGAGAAGAGGCTGACCCCCACCTTGCTACAACCTCCTTTCAGGCAGTTGTAGAGTGCAATAAAGTCCCCCTTGATCCTCCTTTTCTCCAGGTGTCTCCTGATGTTTGAAAACGCATCAGATTTGATAAGTCCACATGGAATAAGAAAAAATTATCGTCTTGAAAAAGTGTTACTTTAAAGATACTTGACCAAACTTTAGGTAGATAGAAGTGGCTGTAGTTAGCAAAAAGCAGAATCATAACGTGAAGTTAAATATTGCCTCCTCTTTGTAATTAAATGCTTATGTTAAATGTTTGGGAAAGGGAATCACAGAATCACAGAACGGGTCAAGTTGAAAAGGACCACAGTGGGTAATCTGGTCCAACCTCCCTGTTGAAACAGGGTCATCCTAGAGGATGTGATCATCCTTCTGGGTCCCTTCCAACTCAGACTATTCTGTGATTCTCAAGTGAGATTGTAAAAAAAAAAAAAAAAAGAAAGAAAGGAAGGCACTATTGCTATTAAATATGGTACAGCATTGCTTCCACAGGGTTCCTGAGTATCTCCAGTGAAGGGAACTCCACAACCTCTCTGGGCAACCTCTCCCAGTGCACGGTCACCTGCACAGTAAAGAAGTTCGTCATGTTCAGGTAGAACTTCCTGTGCATCAGTTTCTGCCTATTGCCTCTTGTCCTATTGCTTGGTACCACTGAGAAGAGCCCGGCTCCATCCTGTTGTCACCCTCCCTTCGCATACTGATACACATTGATGAGGTCCCCTCTCAGTCGCCTCTTCAAGAGCAAGAGAAGCTGCTGGTAGAAAGGAAAGCAGTTGTAATTACAATTGTAATTACAAGCTATTGTAATTACAGAGGAAGGAACACCAACGCATTTCCCGGATACCCTAACTCTGTGTTTTTCTTAAAAGCCACACCAATTCTCGCAGACGCCTCCGCCGCCGGCGCCACCCCCGGCCCCGGGCCCCGCGGCGGGGCGGGGCCGCTGGCGGCACGTGACGGGGCGGGTGCCATG
>WBMZ01008808.1:0-103689 GCA_013400975.1 Atrichornis clamosus
TCTAGCAAAACCACGACACCTGCCCAGGGAGAGTGATCAAGGGACCCCAATCCCTGGTGCCCACCCACGGGGGTCATGGCATGGGCTGCCCAGAGGCCCCTGGCACTGCCCTTGCCATGACATCATGAGTTGCCCAGGGTGTCCCAGGAAGTTTTTCCCCTTTTTTCACCTCGCTCTTCTCTGTGACAGGCCCCCATTTGCCAGCTCACAGCCTGTGGTTGCTCCGCGTGTTTTCCAGCCCAGCTGCTGCTCATGAGGAACCACAAGCTTGTGTTCCTGGGATTTCCTTGCTGCCCCATGGACCCAGTTCTGAAGCAGGACTGCAGGGAAGGGCTGCTTTGCTCCCACTCTCCTTCTCCCCAACACACCTTATGAGTCTGTGGGGGCACTCAGAGCCTCCCCAGTGTTCCCTTCACCACAGTGTCCCCATGGGTGGGGTCCGGGGCTGCAGGAGGGTCTCCAGGGCTGTGTCAGGGACCCCGCTGGGGTGGGCAGGATCTTATGGCTTTCCCAACTCATCTCCCAGGAGCCATCCTAGTGGTGTCCTTGGGATTCTGAGGACTCCTCATGAGCAGAAGCTGGAGCTGAACCAAGTGCCTGACACCACGGGGTTGTCACAGACACATAGTGGTGGCATTTTGGGGCAGCACAGCAAGGTGCTGCAGGTACTCAGGCTTTGCAAGGGACATAACCTCAGCTGGAATTTGCCAAGAGACATCCCACTATTGGAGATGGGGAGATGCATTATTTATCGCTACTACAATATTGCATTCCAGAACTGTAATTAGCCTGTTGGTCTGGCTACTTGATGTGTGCATTGCTCATGCCCCAGACCCAGATAGAGGTGCAAAGCAAGGCAGTGGGTCTCACCCTCATCTTCTCACCACAAAAACAATTGCATTTTGGGCTGAGCCTTGTCCTCACTGCCCTAAAGCTGATCCTGGGGCTGGGGTTTCTCTTTCCAAGGAGCAGTGCCTGTAGAAAATTTCTCATGTCCCCCACCTGTGCATGTCCCCATGTGCATCTCCCACACATTCCTGGGCTCCAAAAGCAGGTCCTGGGCAGTGTCACCTTCTGGTTGCATTTGGTGGGTGGCAGCCACTCACCTCCTGTCAGAGACAGAGACCATCCTGCCTTGGGACATGTGAATGAATCTGTTTGGTGTTCCCAGATCTGCTGGCAGACGAAGGAACTGTTACTGCCTGTGACATAATATGTGACAGGGCCAGATTGAGATCTAAGAAACCACAGGGAGATACTGACACTCCCCCAACCGCAAGGCAGCCAGAGCTCACACTCTGTCAAGGCTTGTAAAGGCAACCGAAACCACGACATCTGATTATCGCTCTGACGGTGCAGGGTGGCTGCACCTCAGCCTAGCACAGCTCCCCTTCCCAGCTCTCAACATGCCCATGGGATTCACTGATGCACAGCCCAGCCTTGCCCCTCACTTGGGGGGTTTGCCCTGTGCAGGGTTTTTTGGAGGTGCATTCTGCAGCCCTGACCCTCACAACAGAGATGCCAGAGGGTTGGAAAGATGCTAGGTCATTTGTCATGGCTCCATCCCTGCTCCAGGTCAGCTCTTGTGGGAAGGTGACCCTCTTTCCCACTACCCTCCTCCTCACCCTACTCCACACTCCCCAAAGCTGCCTCCCTTTGCCTTCTTCTTCCTGCAGGGCAGCTTCCCATGGGAAGGTGTTGGCAAAGATGGCATCTGGGATCCACCAGGCACTGCAGAGAAACCTGGGAAGAGATTGTGGCACCATAGGGATGGGAGAGCGGAGCCCCCAAGGTTGCACTAGGACCCCAGACCAGGTCATGGAAGGGCTGCCAGGGGAACCTGGTGATGTTTGGCCTCAGATGGAGATGGGAGCTGCACTGACCATTTTTTGGGAGCAGCATGGGACAAGGCAAGGCACAGGGAGGTTTCCCCAGTCTGTGTGCATCAATCCCTGACAACCAGAGAGATTACTCTCTGTCCATTAACTTCCCCTCCCAATCACACACGAGCATCCAAGGAGCACTGGGCCCTCTGCCGTCCTCCGCGGGAAGCGTTCCTGGAACCTTACCACTCACCTCCGCCTCAGCCACGCCTCATCCATCTGATGAGGGGCCCCGAAGACCCACTTGTGCTCCCCTCTGGGAGTCTCCTTCCTGCACACAGCCCAGGGGCTCCATCCTCTGTGTCAGCGCTCCTTTCCCTCAGATCTGAGTCCTGCTATGCTGGGAGCTGCAGGCACAGGTGACACTTGTATAGTCCCCTTGAGCCCTGGGCTCTCCCTTGGGTTTTTTGTCCTGGGTAGGGGGCTGGGGCTCTGCAGAGCCGTGCCCTGTCTTGCTGCCCATGCTGGTGGCAAATCCCTGGAGAGTGGGGAAACCATTTCCAGCCCCTCTCCATCTCCCTGTTCATCAGGAAGCCTCTTTTCTTTCTCCTTCTATGGGATAAAGGAAGACAGAAAACTCTACTCTCCCTAAAGACTCTCTGTAAACCAGGATCACCTACTGATCACCTGCTCTTCACAGCTCCAGATTAAGTCCCAAAACATAGCCCCAACCAGCTGTTTCCTCATAGAAAAGCAAGATGCCAATGTTACTGTAAAAGCAGCAGGAATGGAGACTCCAGACACACTCCCTGCCCAGAATCAGGGCTCAGATCCATTCCCCTCAGCAAGGAAAGGCTCTGCTGACAGTCAGCCAGTACCTGCACTTTTGTTCTTCTCCCCAGGTGACTTTGGGGAAGCTCTGACTGTGAACTGGGGGTCAGTGTAGTTATGTCCATGACATTGTGTCCAGTGTGGTGGGTGTCACATGAGCCTGGCCATGTACAGCAGCCCCAAGGAAGTCCATGATCCAGCAGCAGAAGGATTGAACCTCCTTGGTGAACCCCCAGAGGATGCTACACCTTTTCTTGAACAATTTGCTATCATTGCCTTCCCCAAATCTGCCTCCACTTGTGATTGGAGTCCTGGCATAACCATGTCCTGCTTCCCAGGCCTGCAGAGGTGGGGTCCCCTTGCACGGAGGGGTTTCCCAGTGCCACAGGCATTCCTGCCAAGTCCCCCAGAAAGGCACTGGCATCCATCCCTTCTGGTCTTCTCTTTGGGTTGTGGAGAGCAAGCGTCCCTCTCCCTGCAGGACTTCATTGGTGCCACCAGCAGGTCATCCTGGTGGCAGCCACTGGTGGTCACCACTCCTCCCTGGTGGTCTAGTGGTCAGGATTCAGCACTCTCACTGCTGCGGCCTGGGTTCGATTCCCAGCCAGGGAAAGAACTCCTGCAGCCTCTGCAGGTCCCAGTCTTTTCCTGGGTGTCTGTGTTGTCCTGGAACAGCTCCTGGGATTCAGCTCAGGGTTCAGGAGCTCCCAGTGTGTGGGGCGGGTCATGGTGGGATGAATTCTGGGGAGTGGCAGCAGCCTCCTGTCCTCACATTGCCATCAGGCTGCACTTCCCAGCAGGAAAATCCCCCTGTGGTGGGTTGTAGGGAGCAGGAGGACAGGGGTACAGGGAGCAATACAGTTTTTGTGGGAATGCCCCAATACCTGCCCTGGGAAGGGGTTTTACACTGTCTCATGCAGTGCTGTGGGCTGTGATAGTTTATGTCCCCTTCTAATGCCATGGCCATGGTTTGGCCCCGTTTCTCCTGACTGCTTTGTTGAGCCAGCCGGACGTCATCGGAAGGGAGAGAATTGGCATGATAAAAAACATTACCCCACCTCCACAGGATCTGCTTCTTATCAGCCTTTGCCCTTATCTCTTTAAAACATTTAAGACATTAATCTCTGGCTATCAAGGACACAATAAATCACAGGGTTCAACCTGTCTATTTAAATAAAGTTCAGTCTATCACAGCAGAGTGACAGGGCTGTAGGGAGCAGGGTATGGGCTGTGGGAAGGGGGGTGACGTGTAGGGAGCAGGGTAGCACATCTGCAGGGAGCAGGGTGACGTGTAGGGAGAAGGGTGACACATCTGTAGGGAGCAGGGTAACATGGCTCCAGGGAGAAGGGTATGGCCTGTAGGGAACAGGGTGACACAGCTATAGGGAGCAAGGTGACGCAATTCTAGGAAGAAGGGTGACACTTCTGTAGGAGCAGGGTGACAGAACATAGGGAGCAGGGTGACACTTCTGTAGGAGCAGGGTGACAGAACATAGGGAGCAGGGTGACACATCTATAGGGAACAGGATGATACAGCTGTAGGGAGAAGGGTGACATCTATAGGGAACAGGGTGACACAATTCTAGGAAGCAGGGTGACATGGCTGTAGGAAACAGGGTGGCAGCTGTAGGTAGCAGGGTGACCCAGTTATGTGTGGGGGACATGCTATTGCAGGATTTCTTCCTGTGATAAGAAGAAGTGCAGGACTTCTCTCCTGAACACCCTCCTGACCATCTCCTAAAGAGTCCCTGGAAGATCAGGGCCAGATCCCTGCTGGGACAGGAGTTCAGGGGCTGACAGTAAAATTCGCGCTGTGAGCAGGACTTGAACCTGCACAGGGAAACCCCATTGGATTTCAAGTCCAACACCTTCACTACTTGGCCATCACAGCAGCTCATTCAGGGGGTGTCTACAGGAACTCCTGTCACCCCAGGTGTGGGTTCTGCTGTCATGGTCCCTGCTGCACACCCAGCTCAGGGACTGCTGTTCCTGCTGCCACCTGCCCTGCACAGAGCATCCCAGCACTGCTGGGAATGGGAACTGGACACTGGTCACGACATCATTGATGATGATATGGGGGATGGACATGCTAGGAGGTTTGTGTCCCATCTTGTCTCCCTGTATGCAACAGGAAACTTGTCCGTGGATGACTGTCCCCAGCCTCCTTTTCTAGCCTGGGGACATCCCAGCCTCCTCCATACCCTTTGCCCCCAATATCCCTAATTTGCTTCTGGGACAGCATGTCCAGACATGGCTCTTGGAGGCAGATAGAGCCATGGAGCCAGCAGGTTCTGTGTGGCAGCTGGCAGGAGATGTTCCAGACTTGTGTGGTTCTCACCAGGTTGCTGCCTGCACTTGGGCTTTTGGAACGGGGAATTTGGAGAAAGGAGGAACACGTGGCTGTCAGGAGGAAATCCTTGCTGAGTAAGATCTGGTAGTGACTTGGCCTCTTCTTTGGAGCACAAATATCCTATTTGGAGGACAGTCCTAGAAGCACTCTCCCTGCTTTGGGTAGGAGCTGGTTCTAGGGACTCATCCTATGACATCCAAAGCCTTCTTTGGGTTCCTGGAGTTGTGTCCAAGAGCTGTGCGGGTGCTTCCCTATGTCACTGGCACTCCTTGCCCCTCCCATGGGGATTTACCAGCAGACACCTACACATTACCAGACCTCAAAATGAGGGTTCTGGAGGGGTCCACAGTGATATGGAAAGGATGAGAGGGTCCAGACCCTGATGGAAAGACCTGGAGAGAACCAGAGTGGGAGCAGAGGGACCTGGAGAGGAGTAGTACCCTAAGAGAGGAGCTTGGAGGGGACCAGACCTGGAAAGGGAGATCTGAGGGAGTTAAGGAGGGTGAAAGGTGTGGTCTGGAGAGCTCCAACAGAAGGGTCTGCAGGAGACTGGAGGACACTCTATCCCCCAACTGCTTTTGCAGCCTAGCTGGACTCACACTTCCTTTGCTCTGCTCAGAATTCCCCCAGTATTCTTCATAGTCTTTAATTTTGTTGACTTTTTTCCTTATCTAATCTTGTGTTGTTGGCAGTGAACACCTATTTTCATCTACAATTCTTGTGGTATTTACAGACAAAACAATCTTGCCTGGTAAAAGGAACGGGATGTGTTTATAGAAAAGTCTGAGTTCAACAGAGAGCTGACAGCTCTTCTCTTGTGACAAATGGCACTTTGCAGTATTACACAATAGAGAAAACCACAAGGTGTGTCATGAGGCAGAGCTTCTTCCTCAAGGAAGTGTTCAGATTCTCGTTTGCACCCTTTGATCTTCCAAGTTTCAGAAAACAGCGATGGCCCAGCCCGAGCCCCGGCCTTGCTGGGCCCAACACACAGAGCTCACCACTCCTGACAAGGGGAAATGGCCTCAGGGTGTGCCAGGGGAGGTTTAGGTTGGATATTAAGGAAAATTCCTTCACTGAAAGGGTGGTCAGGCACTAGAACAGGCTACCCAGGGCAGTGGTGGAGTCACTATCCCTAGAAGTGCTCAAAAGTGTGTGGGTGTGGTACCTGGGAACGTGGCTCAGTGGTGGCCTTGAGAGTACTGGGTGGATGGTTGGACTCAATGGTCTTAAAGGGCTTTTCCAACCTAAATGATTCTGTGATTCCTGGATTCACTGTCCCTCCCATGACTTGATGCAATGTTACAGACACTCTGCCCTCAACATAAAGCAGCATGTCACTGGTTGCAATGGGCTGGCATAGGACGATCCAGAGGAGCCTTGAAATACCAGCAAACCCCTGCAAGCTCTGTCATACTGACATTGCTTCACAGGGTTAACTATTGAATCAAACCACAAAATCTGTGATTGTTTTTTACATCTATTCACTTATTCAGCCTCTCTAGAAATTAAGCTGGCAGTCCAGGGAAAAGTGTCCACTGAGTTGGTGACTCCCGTATCTCCCAACTGGAGGGCACAATGAAAACTGTAGTGGCATCTAAAGTCTCTTCCAACCTCTCTTTGCTTAAATAAATCTCTGGAGTGTTTGAAGCCATGTATTCTCCAGTGGCTTTCCAGGGGCAAGACAACTGCTTCTGTTGTGTCCCACATTTCCAGATAAAATGGGAACTGATTCCAGAGCAGGACGATAACATGGAAAACAGAGAAACAATCCTCCTGTCTGGTCTCTTCTAGTCCTGCCAGCCCCATCTCCAGAGAAGCCATCGCCCACTTTCCAGTCTGAGCATGGGATCACAGCCTGGAAGAGAAGCAAAAGGGATAGAAGAGCACTTTACTAAAGGATGGGGCAGGAAGAAGTTTGGTTCATGAGGAGGAGCTTAAGGTTTTATTCAGGGAGTTTGGTCTGTGGGAAGGGTAATAAGGCTCTAGGCCCTGGGGGAGGATTGCTGTTCATAGGGAAGAAGAGTTCTAGCTGCTGCTCAGGACAGGACTCTCATTTGGGCCTTGCAAGATGAGATTTGCCATGGATGGACGTACAGCACCTTGTTCTGGTGTGCGTGATGGGTCCTACCACTGTGCTAAGAAAGTCACAGATGTCTTTCTGCATCTTTCCTGCCCTGGACACTGTTTCTGCTGCTTGGGGGGTGGTCAGGAAAAGCCACAAAGCAGCCTGTGCTCACTGGTGTCTCCCCAGGCTCTTGGGCACACCTATTTCTCTGTGGCACTTGCCCCGAGCACGTGGCTATGAAGTATCTCCATGGCAGGTGGGGAGATGCACCAATGAGCCTTCATAGCCTTCGACGTTGAATCTTTAAAGGAGAACTTCCAGGAGAGGTGATAATGTCACTCACAGGCATCACACAGCTGGAGGCACCCCTGAACACCTCAGTGATGCTGTGGTGCCACCTCCTGAGCATCCCTTGCTGTTGCTGTCACTCCCCTCACCCATAAAGAGTTAAAGTTCCTTTCTAGTGCTGCAGACTTTCTACTCTTAAAGCTGGACAATGTGGTTTTATTAAATGTCACCCCTGAGCTGCTGGGAAGTTTTCTTCCTCTACTTGCCCTACAATTTCTGTGCTGGAACCTGTCACTTCACACTTTTTTTAATGTTCTGTTTTATCCTGCTCGCTCCACCCCTTTACAAGTTCTGCCCTTCATCTATTGCAGCAGAAGATGCACTGGATACATTTCTGTAAATTTGTGCTCTGAACAAGGATAGGCTTGGCTTATATGGGCTGTTGGCTCTCAGTTTGTAAATGAATCCACAGTTTCAAATATAGGAAAATTACACCACTGGCAGGAGAAGAGGGAGCTTTGTATGTTTGAAGTTGTACCTACATTAAGTCCTTAATCTCTCTTAAACCTGAGGCATCGTGGTTCACACCTGGGATTTAAATGTCTCTGTCATCTAGGGTCAGGCTGAACATGGCTTGGAGTAACCTGGTCTAGTGGAAGATGTCCCTGCCCACAAAAGAGGATGGAGTGAAATGAGTTTTAAGATCCCTTCCAACCCAAACCTGGGATTCTGTGATTCCATAATTCTATGATTCCTATGACTTCTATGAAAACAAAGATGAAAAATCTTGCAGGAATATCAGAGGTGTCGAACAAGGAGGAGGAGGAGGATGTTGCTTTTTGCCATTAGGATGGGAAATAGAAATGCAATAATGAGTTCTTTCTTTTATTTGTGCTGCTGAAGTTTAATGACCTTGTTCCTACATTTAATGCTTAGTCACACGTTTAGCAAACACCGTCGGTGGTTTACGCAGCTCTGGGTTTTACTGGGATTTACAGGTGAAGATCTGCAGCCTGAACAGTACCAAGAAGTTATGTTAGCAATACCAAGAGTCTGAGAGAGAAGAAATCTGCATCTTCTCAAGATAGAGAGGAGATCTGACGGAGGAATCTGCTGCTTGGTCAGATAATTAATGGATAATTATTGCCCTGGCTGGATGTCTTGTACACTTTTCTGGCTGTGCACCTGCTTTGGTGAGCAGGATACCCTGGTTTCTCAGGAAGCTCCAAAGATTACACTGAAACACCACCAGTTGGAGGTGGCATGGGACAGCTTGCCATGTGAAAGCCCTGGGAACTGCACTTACACCCCTGTAATGGACAGGACATATAATGTGAAGGCAAACTCTGCCTGGCAGGGGACTGGAGCTGTGGGAGCATGGGGCCACCTGCCCACGAGGACATGTGCCCTTGAAGGTGGACAGTGTCCCTGTCCAAGGGCAATGGGGGCCACCAGTCTGTCACTGAGGTGTTACATAAAATTCTCTGTCTGACACCCAGGAGACAACCTGGCAGTCCCACTGACACCAGCTGAGCTGGGACCAAGGCCCCTTCCCAACAGCGGCTCCAGTGACCCCACTTGACTCCCCACACCCCCCATACTCCCCAGTCAGAGCAGGTTTCCTCACCAGCTCAACCACAGGTTTCCCACAGAACAGTCTCAGATGTCTGGGTCCTCAAAATAATTTAATCTTGGTGCAACAACAGAATAACAGCTTGAGTTGGTGCCTCTGAGCAGGGATCCAAACAAAGGAAACCCTGGGCTTTTATACCCTCACAGTCCCAGCACGAGAAAGTCGGGAGTCATCAGCTCCTGCCACGTTTCTGTGTCCCTCACTCAGCTGTGGACAGGTCCCTGTTCCCCTCTGCTGAGAAAAGGCCTAGGTTCCAGCTTAGGTGGTGCCAGTGGGACTGCCAGGGTGGGTCCTGGATGGTCAGACAGAGAAGTTTCCTTAACAGTCACTAATGGCAAAGATACCTGCCACAAACACAAAAGGAGTAGCAAAACCACCCAGTAGGTATCTGGACTTCTGCCTACACACGTTTTGTGGGGAGAAAGCTGGATAGATAAGGTGGAGCACCTGGCAGGGTGATCAGAGTTCCTCTGATGCCGGGGGCCAACTTCTGCCTTGGCTTCAAATTTCTCTTTAGGGAAGAAATATTGTCTTTGCCTTTTCAGTTTCTGAAGACTTGGCCTTCACACACCTCCTTTTTTTTTTTTTTTCCAGGGATTTTAAATGGCATCTTTTTGGTAGCAGTTTCCTTTATCATATATGCTTTTCTTTTTTTTATTTTAGTTTAATAAGAGCTGTGAAAATATTTAAAGAGTAGGAAGGATTGGCTCCCTAATCCTGGGAGGTTTACAAGGCTGATTGATGGTAAGAAAGTTCAGCACTGTCTTTTGTTGTCAGTCTCACCAATGTTCAAAGGATTAAATTGTTTCTACCACCTTCCCTTAGTCCACTGAAGTACAGCCCTTTTAGCCCCTGCATATCATGGAATCACAGAATCCCAGAATGGTTTGGGTTGGAAGGGACATTAAAGCTCATCCAGTTCCCCTCCCTGCCATGGGCAGGGATACCTTCCACTATCCCAGGTTGCTCCAAGTCCTGTCCAACCTGGCCTTGGACTCTTCCAGGGATGGGGCAGCCACAGCTTCTCTGGGCACCCTCACGGGGAAGAATTCCCTTCTAACCAGCCATTATAATTCACATCAAAGTGCTCACCTTGCCCAACACGTTGTTCCTTTCTAGGCATTGGCACAGATATAACCTTGGGATTGTCCATATTTCTGTGCACATGATTTTGTTGGAGACAGCTCGACCCTGCTCTGTGCAAGTCCCTCATTCCTTGTCCAGTCAGTGTCATCCTCAATAATCTGCTATTATTTTATAGGAACTTTCAAATCCCTGATAGTCTGACTGCTGTTCAATCATGAAACCAGATCACTAAGCCATTTTAAATGGGTTTTCCTGGACAAAAACTGTGGCAGGCCCACCATTCACACATGCTGTATGTGGACTTTGGGATGCTCCACAAATACAGGCTGGAAAAATAACCCATTTCTGGCTCCCCAGACCATCTGAGATGTCAACCAACATGGGAAAAAAGGAGCCAAATTCCACCATCATCTTTTACCATCATAAAGCTAAGCTGATCTCATTCACTTGCACGAAAGAAATATGCATCTTTATTCTTTTTTAACTGATTTTTCAAGAAGGAAGTCAGAAGGAATGGAGAAGTGTGCACTTTCTAGCTTATTCCAGGAAAGCAAACCATCAGATATTTCCTCTTGGCTCAATCTGGTCCCAGTTTTTTGCCACACCCAGGTTAGACCTAGCTAATTTCTGCCCTGGTGCAGGTATATAAAGGACTGCTTCTTTCCCAGCCCTGCCAGTGCTGGAGACATGGCAGGTAAGATCAATGCATTTTCACTTTATATCTGTATTTGATATTTCTGGTGTGGATATTGGTGCATTCCATGGCTGAGCCCAGGGAGGTGGGAGGCAGTGTGGAACGCTGGGAGTTGATGGTCCTTCATTCCCCCTTCTTCCCCAATATGTATTTAATTTATTGTGAGAAGTGAGCAAAGACAGCGTTTCTGCCTCATTCAGAAATACCCTGCAATACAAGAATGCAAGGAATAAGCAGCTTTCAATCCCATGAATAGTGGTCCAAGAATTTCCATGGATTGTAATGATAGGATAACCTTCCTCACCATGAGAAATTCGTTAGTTCTTCCAAATTTTGTCTCTCTTTCCTGTTCTAAACAGTCAAAATTTTGACTAAATTACTTAAAATAGATCTAATTGCAACCTTTTAGCTAAAAATCTCAATTCAGGGAAGGTGTGTGCCACAGTGTGAGACACTGGTGGAACAGATCTTGCACATTTCTGGTGGTAATGGAAACAGGCATTTCAGAGAGCAGCAGGACTGGCAGAGGTGGTTGAAGGACTGGTGGTAGATGTGACAGCTTGTTTTGTCCAGCAACAGAACAAAGGGGGCAGACAGGGATGTGTGGGGTCAGACTCCTTTCCACCAGCCATCTGTGGTGGAACATTGGACATTTCCAAAGTCAGGACACAAGGACACCGCCCTCTTCCAATATTCCCCATCACTGAGGCTGGGCTGTACCTGCCTGCCTATTCCTTGGCAGCTACTCAGCCCACTTTGATGAAGGTCCCACCCTCAGGGATGTCCCTGCAAACACCTACAGCCACAGCCCCAGCCCGAGTCCCACTGACGGATCTGGACAGAGGGCAGCTTGATTTTATCCCTGGATCTCGAAAGAGATATTCAAACCAAATGTGTCAATCTCTTCTGGCATTTCAGTGAAGCCCTGCCCATCCAGAGGATTCATGTTGCATTTCTCTCCAGGCACAAACCCAAGAATGACTCTCCTGGGATCCATCATCACTCTCTGCGTAGTAGGAGTGATGGGCTCCTCAGGGAATGGTAGGTTCCTGTTTGTCCTTTGGCTGCTGCTGTGCTCCAAAGGGTGTGAATCGAAACAGGCTGAGTTCCCAGTTAGACACAGCTCCAATAAAGAACTGAAATATCCTCTCCATTGATCCACTAACAATGAAGTCCATACCTAAGAAATTTACCTAAGGAAATTCTCTATTTAACCAACAGCTCCTCCATACTCATGATGATCCTTTTATGACAGGGAACCTGGGTCAGAGATTGTATCTTTAGCTTCTTCTGTGCATTTTCCTTCTCAGAGGGAAGGGAACGGAGCTGGGGAAGGGGCTGAAGCCCCAGGAGCAGCTGAGGGAGCTGGGAAAGGGGCTCAGCCTGGAGCAAAGGAGGCTCAGGGGGGCCCTTCTGGCTCTGCACAAGTCCCTGACCGGAGGGGGCAGCCAGGGGGGGATCGGGCTCTGCTCCCACGGGACAGGGACAGGACAAGAGGAAATGGCCTCAAACTGTGCCAGTGGTGGTTTAGGCTGGATATTATGGAAAATTTATTTGTGGAAAGGGTTGGGAAGCATTGGAACAGGCTGCCCAGGGAGGTGAAGGAGTCACCATCCCTGGAAATGTTCAAAAAACTTGTGGATGGGGACATAGTTTAGTGGTGAACAAAGCTCCTGGTGCACATTATGATTGAGTATCCTCAATTTCTTGTTTTACTTCTTTTTTTTTTTTGAACAGAAGTCTCAGAGGTGCTGTCAGACTCATCTCTCCTGAGCATCCTTACTGAGGCCAGGCAGTTGGTAGACACAGCATATTTACAGGCCCGAAAAAGGTGAGTTCTTTCTGCATGAGGCCCCAATATTATAAGGAAATTAGATAAAACTTACGTGTGTTTTCTTTGTTTTCCAATGGATATTTATTATGGAGAAGCCTTTGCGCCAGGACTCTCCTTGTCATAGCTGGAGGGATTCTTTTGCCCAGTTTGGCTGGATTCTGGTCCCAGAGTCCCCCGCCATCACCCCTGGGTGTTGCTTCTTCACCTACACAGCCATGGGCACCTCTTCCTGGCCCATAGTGCTTTGGACATGCTGAGCATGTGTGAGTCCTCTTCTGGCAGCCAGAGTTCTGCCCCTCGCTGGATAACAGGAATTGTGCAGGTGGACACCCTGTCCCAAATAAGTGTCAGCGGAAGCCAAATCCCAGGTATCCTCTGTGATTGTCCCAAAGGGCTCCAGGCAGGGAGATGATATGGGAAGGAGTCTCTCTCCACCCACTCTACAGAAGCAGCAAGACAGAGCCATGGGACCAGGAGGAGATGGAACAGGAGCAAGGTTGTCTCTCTGTTCACAGAATACATCTTGCCACATACTACATGTGAAATTTTATACAGTCACAGTTCATTGATCTGGTTCCACATGATAGAACAAAATTTATTGTGACAAGGAAGTACTGCAAATTTGAAGTAGGGAATTACAGTAGTGATTTGTTTGCCAAAACACTCTGAGCTGACATGCTGATGTGCAGGCAGGTGGCCCCAGTGGGCAGGGCCTGCCTGAGACCCAGCAGTGCTGTCACAGCTAATTACACCCAGCTCAGCATGACAGAGGAGCTCTAATTTCAGAGAAGGTGCCTCAGAGAAGGGACTCTTTTATGTTCAGCTTAAAGAGAAAACTGGAGGAAAAGATTGCCAACCCAATGGATTTCCTGAAGCACCTAAAGGACCCCATAGGAAGAACCAGATCTGCAGTCCGGGCTGCTGATTACTTGGAAACTACTTTGAAACTCCTCAAAAGGAAGTTGCATCTCTCTGGGGAGCAGAGTTTCAATGTCACAGGTAATGTGGTTTAACCCCAATGTCTTACAAACAACTAAAAGCGGGAAATGTGCCACAGAAGGTGGCAGAGAGCAGCTCTGCCATGACCCGAATAACTGGGAATAAAACCCTTCCACAACAGAGGAACAGACTTTAAGGATGCTCAGCGACAGACGGGACCCCTGGGTGTTTTATTCATCATCTTTGAGAGTGCATCTCTCCTATCTTTGATGATAAAAGCAGCCTTAACAATATCTGGGAGAAACCTGGGACACACCCCACTGGATATCAGGAGACTCTGACCACTGTAAACCCTCCATTTTCCACTTCTGGTCCTCACACCTGGATTGTCCCACTCTGCAAACACATCGTTTTGTTCTCAGCCTGGGGTAAAACCTTCCTGGTGGTGATATTCTGCTGGAAACTTGTTCCATGCCCACCCAGTTTCCCTAGACCAGAGGGGAAAGCTGATCCATGTTTAGGCATCAAATTAACAATTCCAATCCAGATGTTCTATATCCACAGCTCCAACCCAGTTGGCTCAAATGCTGACCCAGAACAATGGGAAGTTGAAACAACAAAAGAAGAGAAGGATCAGATGTTATTTTACAGGGTTTCTCTTGCAGACTTACTCAGCAGGAGACAGAAGAAGATGATTTCCAAAGGCACTGGCTGTGACTACCAGACTCGATCTGTTAAATGCCCAGAGAGGGACTTTTACCGGACAATTACTGGGGAGTGCAACAACAGGTAGGATTTGTGTGTGGACAAGGAAAGTCTCTGTATTCTGACCCAGAGTAGATTACTTCAGATGATTTGTGGAAGTACCTTTCAACAGGGCAAGAAGAGTGAAATGCTCAGTTTAATGAGCCTATAACAGAGGGCTTCTTTCTACCTTTGCCTGTCAGGAAAGAGATGTAATTTCTTGAAAATTTCAGATTTGAGCCAATTGCTCTTTATACACTGCTTTGAATGAAGGAAAGGACTTCTTGGGGCGAGGACAGGTGAGAAGTTGAGGCAATTTTTGGGCTATGACTCAGCCTCTCATTCAGCTGGAGGCTACAGGAAATCACCCCTACTCTTCCGTAGCATGGATAGTACTCATTTTCCCAGATGATTCAGATGATAATATTCAGTTATTGATGTATCCGTGTAATGAGTCAGGATGGGAATTAAATAAGACTGTAATTCTTGGCACCTCCAACTTTGTGTATTGTACATCCTTCACCTGAAAAAATTAATACAGAGGAATCTTTTTTAATGTCAAAAAATGTTCATTTTTCTCCACAGTAATAACCTTGGTGTAATTAGCCTTTTGTTGTTTTCCTGCACTCACTTCTGTTACCAGAGTGATCAGACATGGATTAAAGGGCTGCAAAATGTTGGTCTGTACAAGGCTGTTGATGTTTGAAATAATAACAGAGGTTGTTTTTGCAGAAATTGCTCCCACTTGGGGTCTTCGAACCGTGCCTTCGCTCGCTGGCTCCCAGCTGTGTATGAAGACGGAGTGTCTGTTCCCAGAGGAGCGAGTGAAGGGAAGCACTACAATGGATTCCCACTCCCACTGGTGAGAGTCCTTATCCTAATCCAGCCATCAGCACGGACACTGCCCTCCCGGCACCCATCAGGAAGGAATCAGTGGCAACATCCGGAATGTAAATCACTGATCTTTGATCTCAGGAGCTGAATTGAGGCTGGTTTTCCACGACTGAGTTATGGCTCGGGTTAATATTTTTTGTTCAAGACAGACACGAGCAAAAAGGTGGTGAATACTTCCTAAGCAATTTCCAAAGTGCATGTCCCAGGATTGCTGCAGTCAGTGTGCTCAGAGACACCAGGAGGTTTGTACAAACCACAAGGCTTGGGAGTTCCTCAGCCATGTTCTTGACTTTCTGGATGTGCACAAGCAAGTTTCAGCTGGACCAGGCTTTCCATGAATTCGAGTTTGGCTGAAGGACTACCAAGTCTACTCTTACACCTGTTTGCATAGAGCTAGGGAATGACATGGAGCTGTTTAATGCCATAATTAACTCTTATGACCTTATCTAAAATCATCTTGTGCATGCCTACAACTACCTGAAGGGAGTAGATGGGGGTTGGCCTCTTCTCCTGGGGAACAAGTGACAGCACAAGAGGAAATGGCCTCAAATTGCACCAGGGGAGGTTCAGGTTGGATATGAGGAAAAATGTCTTCACTGAAATAGTGGTTAAGCATTGGAACAAGTTCTCTAGGGAAGTGGACGATATATAACAGTCACTCTTCCTGGAGATATCAAAAAAACAGGTAGATGTGGCAGTTCACAATGTGGTGTAGTGGGAATGGGGATACTCGGTTGAAGGTTGATGATCTTGGAGGTCTTTTCCAATCTTCATGATTCTGTGATTCTAAGATCTCATAGTGGGTGTTAAAGGCGAATTCACCCTGGCAGAGACAGACACATACACTTTCATTTCTGTTTTCTGCAGGTTCGAAAGGTGTCCAACGAAATTGCTCACACAGCCAACGAGAATGTCACTGCAGACCGGGAGCTCTCGCTGCTCTTCATGCAATGGGGCCAGTGGGTCAACCACGACATAGACTTGGCCCCTGCCAGCGGGGAAGGAGCGAGCCTAGAGCTCCAGTGCCACACCAGCTGTGCCTTCAAGCCCCCCTGCTTCCCCATTAAGGTACCCTGACTCCCACCCCATACCACCCTCTCTTATGGCAGCAAAAATAAAACCACGAGACTTTCTGAGCCATCACTTCTCTTGTTTGCAGTTCCCCCCCAATGACCCCCGGATGCTGAGCTCCAACACCTGCATGCCGTTTGTGCAGTCGGCCTCCGTGTGCAATCCTGAGACGTTCACCCGGGAGCAGCTCAATGCCGTCACGTCCTTCATCGACACCAGCACCGTGTACGGCAGCGACGACTCCCTGGCGAGGAGCCTGAGAAACCTCAGCAGCCAGCTGGGCCTGATGGCTGTGAACCAGGAATTCACGGACGCAGGGCTGGAACTGCTGCCCTTCGAGAACACCATGCACAGTGTTTGTGTTCTCACCAATGAGAGCGCAAACATCCCCTGCTTTAAAGCAGGTATGGTGCAGCTGGGAGGTTGTTTTCAGTGGCCATAAAGTCAAAAAGGACTAGGTGTCTCTTTATATGATCATTGTGGGTCCCTTCCAACTCAGAATATTCTGTGATTCTCTGATATTTGAATGAGGCGCTTCAAGACATGGCTATGTAAGGCGAATGACAGGAGATCCTCCCCCAAATGAAAAAAGGAAAAATAATTAAGCAATAATTAATTAATAAACATTAAAATTATTTTGATTTTAGGTGACAAACGGGTGACAGAAAACCTGGGACTGTCTGCAATGCACACCCTCTTTGTCCGAGAGCACAATCGCCTGGTTAGGGAGCTGAGGAAATTAAATCCCCACTGGGATGGGGAAAAGCTTTACCAGGAGAGTCGAAAGATTGTGATTGCCATAAACCAGGTACTGATCACTGCTCGCTGTTTATCATCCACACCCTTAGGAATGTTTTTTCCTCCAGGAAAAGGAGGAAACTCATGCTTTGTAGAATCAGTGGAGTTATTTTTGGGAGTTGGAATTTGGGAATGAGGAAGGTCCATCTGAGACAGCATGGATGTTCGGAGTTTTTTTATGCATCATTTTACCAATTCATCAATGATTTATTATATTCAATGTATCAATCCTTTATTACATTAAATAATTTTATATTTAAAATTAATTTTAATATATTTTGCCAAATACATTCAATTGCTACAGCTCTTTTTTCTGAAAACTTAGTGAATTCTGCTGCAGAGAGTCCACGTTCATGCTCTGCACTTGACTTTGATGGCATTTCTGTTGCAGCTGCTGGTAACTTGCAGTGCTTTTCTGCTTTTTCAGATCATAACATACAGAGATTACCTCCCACTCCTGCTTGCTGAGGAGACCAGCAAGTGGATCCCTTTGTACAGTGGTTACAATGAGAATGTGGATCCGAGAGCCTCAAATGTTTTTTCCCTGGCTTTCCGATTTGGCCACACGTCAGTGCAGCCTTTTGTATCCCGTTTGAATGAGAGCTTTCAGCCTTTGGGTTCCTTCTCCCATGTCCCTCTGCATTTGACCTTCTGTGCTCCATGGAGAATTGTGATGGAAGGTAAGAATGTGGGGCAGTTCTGGTCTGGTCCTGAGGTGGAGGGCAGCTGGTCAGGCACATGGAATCACAGATTGACCAAGGTTGGGAAAGGCCTCCAAGACCATAGAGTCCAACCTGTGCCTTATCCCCACCTTGTCACCCAGCCCAGAGCACTGAGTACCACATCGAGGCATTCCTCGGACACCTCCCAGCTGAGGGAGAACCAACAGTGGGAGCCTTCCACATCCATTCAGATCGTGCAGCTGCTCCTACTGCTCCAGGAGGCAGGAGACTCCCTGTGCCAAATGTCAGTCCACCAAAATCTACATCAATCAAAGCTCTTATGTCCCCCTGTAATCAGGAGACATGGACAGAGCATGATGCACCCAGTTTAACTGAGCTAACACAGCATCATTCCTTCCTAGAAGTGCCCATACCTCTTCATGGCTCTAACTGGAGTTGTGGGGTCCTGTTATTACACAGCTGAGATCTCCAGACAAGAGTCTTTCCAAGGAAGACCAATGTCTCTTCCAAAATGGGTTATTTAACTAATTATGGAAAATATAATTGCACATGTGCATCCATTTTTCCTGTGGTTTGTTCATGCTGTCTCTTTAATGGCTATGAAAAAGACATAGACAATCAGACATGAACTGATCCTATCATAACATTTAATGTTTTAATAAATATCTGTCAATTAATAGTGAATTATAAACCCAATCCATTGCAAAACCTAAACCCTGGACAGACCCCCAGGCACCAGGACATGCTGGAGACTGGTGGGCTGAGGAGCAGACTTGGAAAGGGACTGGTGGGCAACAAGTGGATTTAGGGCTGTGGAAGGAAAGGCTGAGAGATGAGGAGGGATAAGGAATTTAGTTACTGTGTGAGGCCTCATCTACGGTCACATGCAGACAGGTACAGACTCATACCTGTATCACTGTGAGGGTGGTGAGGCCCTGACACAGGTTTCCCAGCGAATTTCTGGATTCCATCCCTGGAAGTGTTCAGGGTCAGGCTGGACAGGGCTTGGAGCAACCTGGAATAGTGGAAGATGTCCCTGCCCATGGCACAGGTGGAACTGGATGGGCTTCCCTTCCAACCCAAGCCATTCCATGATTCTGTGATTCTATATACACACGTTGAAACGGAAATATGGAAATGCAAAGCCCCACCCAGCCCAGAGTAGAGTGTTTTGGCTGCACAAAATGGACCATCAAAGCTGCAGCTTGGCACAAAAAGTCTTTCCTTGATTTGCAATGGCTGCAGGAGGCATCGACCCCCTGATCCGAGGCATGGTGGTAGATCACGCAAAACTCATGAAACAGAACCAGCTGCTCGTGGAGGAGCTCCAGAACCACCTCTTTGAACAGACAGAGGTGATGGGTCTGGATTTAGGAGCCATAAACATGCAACGGGGAAGAGACCACGGCCTTCCAGGTAAGGAGAAACTAGTCCTGTGAACAACACCTCTTTTTCTTCTGCTGCTTATTCCATGAAAGTACTGAGCTTTTTCCATACTCATGGGAAGAAACAGTATCTTGATTTGAGGGTGAAGGATGGATAGAAAGTCAAGCTCAGGGAGTAAAAGGTCTCTGTGTTATAAAAACCTTTTTAGGAGGGATTTAAGATGAGAACAAAAGGTTTGGAAATCAAAGATGATAGTTGGGATAATGTAACAAAGATGGAAAGAGACAAAGAGAGAGCTTGCAGGGTACAGAAGGTACAGAAAAAAGTGACCAAATTCGGCTTTCACATGGGCTTAGAGAAGTCCTCTGGGCTTTGTTTTTTGCCCATCAATGCTTGTTTTGTGTCCCAGACAACCTGGAGTTCTGGACAGAAGGGACTTCACCCACAGGTGGACCTGCCCCAGGTGCTGTAGAAGAACAGATATTCTTGGGTTAAACACAACCAAATTTGCTCTTTTCTAGGACTTTGATCCTAGAAACTTTGCCTGCCAAAGCTGCAAGGATGTTACATCCACACTCAGCACTAGAGAGCTGTAACCAAAGGATGAGCCTGTAGTCACAAAGACAACTCAAATTGTTTGTTTAGTGTGTACATATGAGAAGTGCCTTTGAAAATGTGACAATTGTTGGGACTGCCTGGACAATAGAGCCCTCCAGATCCCTTAATGCCACGAGAAGAAGCAGACAGTGCTCATGGGCCAAGAAAGATGTTGGGGAGACAGTGGTGGGTCCTGGTCATCTGCTGCTCTTGCTCTTGCAGGTTACAATGCCTGGAGGGGCTTCTGTGGGCTCTCCCAGCCCCAGACTGTAGAAGAATTATCTGAGGTGCTCGGCAATCCCAGACTGGCCAAGAAGTTCATGGAGGTCTATGGGACACCATACAACATTGACCTCTGGATCGGGGCAGTCGCAGAGCCCGTGGTTCCCCCGGGCAGAGTTGGGCCCCTCCTGTCCTGCATCATTGGCACCCAGTTCAGGAACCTGCGTGATGGGGACAGGTAAGAGCCCACATTCCCTGTGGCATTTATCAGGGGGGAAATGCTGACATTTCACGTGACACACTAATCCAAACCACCTCCAGCACTCCAGAGAGTGCTCCCCACGAGGCTCACACCTTGATTTTGACCCAGTTGCCAAAGGGCTCTTTTTTGCAGTCCATTCCTCCAGACTCATGTGGCTGAGGAGCCCCAGCTCCAGACCATGGAGGATCTGCAGTGGTCTCTGCCTGAGGTGACTTTTGGTCTCGAGGCATAAAGGGGAGGATAAATCACTGCACCCCAGCAGCCTGGAGATGCTATGTGGAAGAGGCAGGTTCTGCACTGGCAGAATCCAGATTTGGCCACACCAGAGACACCTCTTTCCAAAGGGGTGTGCCTGGGGAATCAAGGTGGGTCTGAGCACAGACTCACCTTGGTCAGGTTCCCATCTTGGCAAGTGACCAGAGACTGTAAACTGCTTCTGAAAATACCATTGCAGATTCTGGTGGGAGAACCCAGGAATTTTCACTCCACAACAGTTGCAAGCATTGAGAAAAATCTCAGTGTCGAGGGTGATCTGTGACAATACTCATATAAAAAAGATACCCAGGGATGTGTTCAAGATCAACAGTTATCCTGAGGACTTCTCTGACTGCCAAGACATCGACACGCTTGACCTTTCCTCCTGGAAAGAGGAACCTGAGAGTGGCACAAAAGGTACCAGTGGTCTGAGGTCTGTCAGAAATAATAAATGTGCTATGGGATCTCTTCCATGCCTTAAAAAAATACAAGAATTAATGTTTCCAGAGTGATTGTCCCCCAAAACATGATGACTGTCCACTCAGCCACACTCAGCCAGCACTGGAGCAGAGGTGCTCTTATCTGGATCTCCAGGCAATCCATCCCCTTCATCATCTCTTATTCCCTGCCTCTTCCTTTCAAGCAGATGTGAAATCCCTGAAAATCCAATCTGTTCTGGACCTTGTGAATGTGTCCTCTAAAGACCTTTATCCAGGGCAACTGTAATTTTTCCTCACAGAAAGGATGTCCATGAAAAAATCAACTAGAATTAGCCAACCTGCTCCAAATTCTTACTCTGCTGCTCTGAGTCCCTGCTCTCCCCTCGTCTTCCCCAAAGCTTTAAATCAGTTTAGGGTATATCTGGAGAAGTTTTGACACTGTATGGCCTCAGACAACAGTGGTTTAACACACATAGTCAGAGATTATGATGTGCCACAAGAAAACAGTGTCTTTGAGAGGTGTGACACTTACTGTGTCCTACTGAAATGCTTTTGACATGGTCTCTCCCCGCTGAAAATGATGTGGGGGAACAGAAACTTGCAGAATGGACTGGATTGGATTTTTTTTTCCGTCTGGCAACATTTGTAGATGATCACAATACCTGGGGATCACCTGCGCTGTCCTTCTGCAAGGCACAGACCACAAAGCATCTCCGCATAGTTCCTATATTGAGTTTGAGTAGCCATTTGAGGGAAACTTGTTTAAGACAGATACTTGCATTTATGTAAAGGCTAAATTATGGTGACTTCACCCCATTCTTTAGGAACTGAGTCCAGCTCACCTTCTCTCTAAACGATAGAGTTTTTCTCATTTCTTTTATCGCAGTCTTATGGTCACTAGAATGTACTGAGCTGCTTCCTGTGGCTCTTTTGCCATGACAAAGCTGATGAGGTGTTAGTGTAACCTAAATAGAGTGAAAATCCAGAGTTAAAAAGCAGTTGCTTAAAGTTTAACTTTTTCAAATGGCAAGAAATTGTCCCAGAACCCCTCCCGCTAAGTGCTCTGGTATCACTAGAGGTACCTGTTGGCAAGGCTGGAAGCACTGCTGTGCCTCAGAGGTGCAAGGATACAGGGGTGACAAAAACATGGAGAAAAACGGTGTGTCCGGGAAAGACTTTCTGCCTCTCAGCAGCTTTTTCTGCTTCCTTGACAGTTTCTAATACTATTCATCAGACCAGCGCTGGAAACCCCTAATGGTGGCACTGAGATGCTCCTGGAACACTCCTGCCTGGATTAGGTTCCACCAGCTGCTGTCGACTGAACCTCAGAACTGGTTTCCCAGAGGGGAGCTCAAGACTATGTTACCTGTTTTATTTCCTGTAATGTGGGGGGTTTTATATCATGTATTTCTAAAAACTTCCAGTAATGCAAGTCTTCAAATGGAAGGGCAATAACATTTTTTCTGTTGCCCTAAAAAATTGATCAGAGGCTTTATGACTCTCTGAAAGCATAATTAAGACAAATTTTTTTTACTTTCGATTCTGAATGGGTGCAAACCTGCAGGCTGGCGTGTTTGCACTGCACAATCAAATTCCTTACCCTTTATACCTGCTCAGAAATTAGCACGGTCATGTAATCTTCATCCAAACTTTCCCAATCTCCTGGTTTTGCACAAGAGAAGAAGCTGTTTAGGCTGCTTCTAATCAGCAGTGAGATTTCAGCCTTTGAAGACACTGGACCATGGCAGCTGCATCTTATAAAGTCTCGAGACAAGTTTTATTTAAATCCTACAGTGAGCCTGTGTGGTTTGGGTGTTCTGGGCAGTAATAAAACACATCCTGTGCACTCACCTACACTTAGCATCAAGTACAGGCTGGGGGCAGAGGGATTGGAAAGTGTCCCATCAGAAAAGGCTCTGGGGGTGCTGGTTGACAGTGGCTGAACATGAGCCCAGATGTGTCCAGGTGGGCAAGAGGCCAGTGGCACTGTACCAGCCACAGTGTCGCCACAAGCCCAGAGCAGTGACTGTCCGTCTGTGCTGGGTACTGCTGAAGCCATGCCTCCAGTCCTGGAGTCAGTTTTGGGCTCCTCAAAAGGGACAAGAAAGACATGGAGGGGCTGGAGTGTGTCCAGGGAAGGGAACAGAGCTGGGGAAAGGGCTGGAGCAGCAGGAACAGCTGAGGGAGCTGGGAAAGGGGCTCAGCCTTGAGAAAAGGAGGCTCAGGGGGAACTTTTTGGCTCTCCACAACTGCCTGACAGGAGGGTGGAGGCAACATATTCCTGCTGTTTGCCTCTGGTTTCAGAGTTCCCAGACATGTCTGTCTTGCACTTTCAAGGTCTGCCCAACTACTGAAAGCATAATCGTGCTCTGCTTTAAAGGAAGGCTAAAAATCCCAAAGTAACCACCAAGGCCTACAGACACATGTAAGGTCTTTAATTCCCCTCTCCCAGAGCTGCCTTGGCTTCTGCCTCTCCTGGCAGAAGTACCTCTCAAATCCTCCCCATGGAAGAGGAAGGAGAAAGCTCCTTCTCCTGAGTGTGCTTCCAGGGGAATGTGGCAGCCCTTAAACCCCAAGGCAGCCACTTCCCAGGCAGGATGGTCCCAGGCTTGGGATCAATGCCTCTGCCTTGTTGGCTCTGAACAGGGAAAGATGATTATAAACAGGCAGCAATGATCACAGGAAGGGCCCAGTCTGCCTGGGGCCCAGCTGGAGAGACATTCTCAGGGTTATGATTACACAGAAATGTCCAGCTGACCATTGTGTGTCTGTCCCCGTGGGTGGCAGAGTTCTCTGGGAGGAACATGTCAACATTCCACTCAGAAGCTTCTGTCCTTGGTGGACATTTTGCCTGTCTCTGGCATGTCGAGACTGCAATCCACAGTTGTCTCTGCTGCCAGACCATCCTGTGGTTGTCATGGCCTCCCCTTCAGCTGCAGCACGCACAGCTGGAGCTGGAAGATGGGATCGCTAATGGGAAGCTCAGTTCGTCATTCCTGATATCTCCTGGTAGGTGGTGAGCATGGAGTCCCGGACCTGCTCCATCAGCTTGGGAACGTTGTCTGGGCCCAGGCCGAGGGTCTTCACTTCTGGCAGAATCTGAATGATCATTTTTCCTGGAAGAGGGTGAGAGAGGGGGAAGAAAATACATGAGTGCTGTGGAAGAGCAGGGGAAGGTACAGCAGGAGGGTTGGTCCCAACCAAGGAAATGCCCTCATTCCCACACCAGTGGCGTGGGAACCCAGCCACATCCCAAATCCACACAGCAAAAACCCAACCCAGGCTTCTCGCATCCACAGAGATCACAAGAATCATACATATGGAAACAGGTGGATCTCTCCTCAAATGCAATGCAATGTTTCCTATGGAATGAATTTTCAGGGTGGAAAGACCTCAGGGTCCATCTTGAACACAGCAAAGAGAAGATGTTTAATACAACACATCCAAACTGGCTGTGCTCTGATCTATGTACATCAAATTCAGCAGAGTCCTTCCTTCCAGAAGCACACTTTGGGATGTGGGAAATGGTGCCCAGAATACCCTGGTATGTCAGATTTCTCTGGGGAAGCACCTAAGCAATGGACTGGTGCAAACTGGGAGAACATACTGGGGAGCTGCCATCAGGTGCTTCTGCTCTGGCACCAAGAGGCCCCTGTTTTGGCCAGCAGAGACAAGACAGTGCCTGCGCAGACACCAGACCTGGGGATCTGGGGAGTGTCTGTGGAGTTTTGCAATGTTCTTGCATGACTTTACACATGTGCCAGGAATGAGATCCAGTAGTGCTGGTGGCAGAGCCACAGGAAAGAGGCAAAACAAGAGTAGATGTAGAAAAGGATTTGTCAGGTTGGATGGGGCTTGGAGCAACCTGGGATAGTGGAAATTGTCCCTGCCCGTGGCAGGAATGGAATGCAATGAGCTTTAAATCCCTTCCAACCCAAACCCTTCTGTGATTCCATGAGTCTGTGCTCCCTGCCTGCACATCTTACACCCAAAGCCAGACTGGTCCCTCACTTCACCTCCTCCTACTGAAAGAGATGAGTGATGATAAGGCTTCACTGAAAATTCAGGTCTTGGGAACAGATTTCCAGTAAGCACCAGAGGATCTCCAGGAATGACAGTGTCCAACACCAGGCACAGAGCTGGGCTTTCCAGAGGCTCCTCATCACACCCAGAGCCACTGTGGATATTGGGAGCTGTCCTGACCCAAGGACCTGCTCTGCGTGCAGGAACCTTGATCACTGTCTTCAGAATCAGCCGTGGCAAAACTTGCAGGTGGGAAAAGGGGGAAAGTACAGGAAAAGCTAACGGGGTTCTTCCTCCAACAATGAAGGTCCTGCCTGTTTAACAGCCTTTTGGCTCAGAGATCAGCAGACCATGGTATTAGAGGTCACCTAACCAGGAATTCCGTGGGTGACTGAAGTTATATAAAGGCAAATGCACATGGAACTGCAAAAAGTCTTTCCTAAAAAGCTCAAGGAGTTTGTGGAATCTCCATCCTTGGAGTTAATCAAACCCTTTCTGGACCAGGCACAAAGCAAACTCATCTGTTTTTAGAGTTGGTCTTGCTTAAAGCAAAAGGTTCAGCTGCTTCAGAGGTCCCTCCCCAGGGCATTATTCTCTGATTTCCCAGAGTTGGGATGTGATGGGGAGGGAACAGGCTGGAGAAATCCCTGCTCATGGTGCTATCAACCCTCAGGTGGGGGAACACTTCCAGATCCAAAAGACTGTTGTGTGTGAACAGGGAGAGGATAAACCCAACCAGTCAAAGATGAGTGGAAACAACAATTCAGTGTTTATCATTTGCACCACTCTCTCTTCCAGGTGTCTGCCTGGGAGGGAATGACTACACCCAGGCACAACAATGGGAGGAATGAGAATTTCAGAAGCAGATCGTCTCCTTAGGAAACACCAGGGCTGGCCTAGGAAAGGGTGGGAAGTGTCAGAAGTCCATTTTAGGCTGGGTGGCAGCAAAGGGGGCAGAGGAACAGGATGGATTACTTTTCTCTGTTGGAATTTGTAACCTTTTTTTCTGCATTTTCCTTCTGAAGCCCAAGACTTGTGTCATTTTTTTTCCAAAACATTTTATCAGTGGCCAGTAGAAATTTTTGTTGCCATACATGTTTCCCAGCCCTCCATGCACCTGCAGGTCCAAGGGCAATGTGGTGGGGTCAGAGGCAGGACCTGCTCCAGGACTCTGCTGCTTCTCCAAGTTCCCTTGGACAGATACTGGACAAGCAGTGAGAAATCCAAGAAGAGAGGAAAAAGTGATGCCTGAAATCTCCCATTTTTCCCCAAGAAGACAGAAACTGCTGTTTTCTGGTTACCATCTCCACACCATACATGGTCCTCTGCCCACCCACCCCATTGCTCCAAGGACTGAGCTTCCACCACCACCCAGGCCATTCTTTGCCCCATGTTATCCTTACCTGGTGTAAATCTCTTCTCCTTCTGGTTGTAGAAGCTGCTGTAGGAAGACAACACTACAGGAATAATGGGGACCTGGAGGGGAGGCATTCTACAGTGAATATACACATCTCCCCATCCTTCCCCCAAAATTCAGCTTGTGTTTTCAGGTGAATCCTGCACCTTGCTGATAATTATCACCGTCAGATCCACAGCAGACACTCGGAGGTATTTAGATCATATATTATTTGGGTATTTAGATAATTTAAGTGGATCACCCCATGTTCTCACTATTGGGTTTTGTATTTTCATGTCTATAATTATTCTCTACAGAGGTCAACTCAGCAGAAACTTCCCTGGGCAGGTCCAGGGTTCTTATCAGAGTCCCCTCACATTTTTCCCAAGTTGTCACAAAGGTTTTCCACTTGTCCCAGAAAGAGTCCCCTCCTATGCCACCTGCAAGCTCCCTGAGGGCTCCTGGATATGTGCTCGATCCAAAGGGAAGCCAAGGACCAGATGCCTCATTTGCTGATGGACCACAGTAGGCAAACCACACTCCAAGGGCAGGAGGAAGGTGGGTCTCACCTGGGCTTTCAGGGCCAGCTGGAAGGCCCCACGTTTGAAGGGCAACATGGAGCCACCATGGTTACGCGTTCCTTCAGGGAAGATCAAGACACGCAGCTGCAGGAGAGAGAAGACATTCAGGTGGGGGGACCTCCAGAGACAATTATAAGGCACAGCACAGAGACTGGGACTGGGACTGATGTGTGTGCTCCTGACCTCCATTCATGGACACACAACACACTGATGCTCTCGCTCTGTTCTGCTCAGTGCCCAGCCCAGAGACAAAGATCTCTTTCCACCCACATCCAGGGTCCTGTTTTGCAGAGGCTCCTCACCAGACTCCTCCCCACTCACGTTGTCCCTGTGCAGGGAGTGTGCCAGCTCTGTCAGGATGCTGATGGACTCTTCCCTCCTCTGGCGGTCTATGAAGACGACCCCAGAGAGCCAGCAGGCCAGGCCGAAGGTGCCCATGTACAGGATCTCCTTCTTTGCAATGGGCACACAGCGATTCGGCAAAATCGCCATCATCACTGCAAGGGACAACAAGAACACAACAAGTTCCTCTAGATTCTGGGCTCTCTGCTCTGGGAAATGCCATGCCTGCTGCTTCATAGAATCACTAGGGAATTTTGGGAGTCTCCAGAGCAACTCCCCAGGACTGGCACTGAAGGAGAGCAGCTATGACAAGTCTGTGGTCAGCTGACAGTCTTGTCCCCATTCCCTTGTAGAGGGTGAGGCTGACATAGCTTGAAAATGTCTCTGACACCCTAGAGATCAGCCCTGGCTTGGGGCTGGCTGGGGAAAGACTCCCTGGTAGCAACTCCTGTCCCTCTGCCCTGGCATCTGGGATTCCATATGACCAATCCCTACAAACACCTGGGGCTAGGAGCAGGAGGCAGGATCACCACATACCCATGATGTCAAGGGAGGTCTGGTGATTTACCACCAGGACAAAAGGTTTCTTAGTCCTGAGGTTCTCCTTGCCCTTCACCACTATCTGGATACCAAAGATGTATTTGAGTGGCAGGACCAGTGTGCGTAAAAACCTGGAAAAGAGGAGTGGAAATTAGCCAAAGAGATGCTGAAATTGGGGACCAAACCCTGTTCATCCAAAGCAGCCCACCTCATACACTGCTCCTGCCTCTTTCTCCACAGAACCAAATAAAACCCATGACTTGGAGAAGCACAGTTAGAGTCCTTCTGCAGCTGATTATTTAATTACAGAAGACAAATACACCTCACAGGTTTCCCTCAAGCCATACTAGACAGTAACCACAGCTCCAGAAATTCTATGAATCAACCAAATGTTAGATAATATCCAAATTCACACCACACCTTTGTACTATGCTTCCCTGTCCTCCTTGGGAATACAGGCTGCAATAAACCTGTGCCTGACTCTGCTGTGGAAAGAGAGGAGTTTGCTTCTAGGTGATGTTAGGCTGCAATTCTGGGAGCCCTATTTTAAGATATATTGGTAAAATAAAATTTAAAAAATCATAGAAGTCAGGCACCAAAGTCAAAAGGTGAAGAAAATTTCTCAAAGCAAAAGGCTAATGCTCAGTTAGGCAATATGAATTCCCACTGGACCATGCAAGGAGTAGTAAATCCTGCCTCTACATCACTTCACGAGGGTCCAAGCACTGTGCTGCCGTGAGGCAGAGTCAGCTTCTTGTCCCCACTCAGTCCAAGTTCCTGATGCCCTCCACCACTGATCACTCCAGGTGAGTCCACAACACTGGCTGGGTGGTCTGGAGAGATGGGGTGGGCAACAAGGGGATGGGCTGAGGGACTGCCAGTCCTGGGTCAGTGGGCTGTCACTGAGCTAATGGGGACTGCAGTCAGTGCAGGAGCCAGCACTGCACTGTGGTGATGTCCCAGTGGCCTCTGACCCAGAATAGAGGACGAGAAGAGCACCTGCAGTGACTTTCTCAACACAACTTAGAAAGGGAATGCTCAGCCACAGGGAGGAGGGAAATACAGCTCCAAAGACCAGACAGAAGAGCTATAAAAAAACTAGCAACTTACTTTACCTATGCAATAAATCCAGGTTGTTGGCACTACCTGCTTTGGCAAATCTATGTCACCTTGTACATCCTTTCCTTCCATAACTCATTATTCTTTCTATCAATTCAAAACCAATATTGAAATCCACACCCCTTCTCTGAATTACAGGGTCTGTCAACTCCCCACACCAATATACAACTGATTCCTCCCCACCACAGCACACCCCAGTACTCTCCAAATCAAAGCACTGGATAGAGTGGACTCTACCAATGCCCAGAGCAGAAAGGAGCCAGAGACAACTTACACGATGTTCTCCGCGTTACGTCCACGAGGAATACTGAGGATGATAACCCCAATGCTTACAGTGAAGAGCAACAACTTATAGAAGGTCATCTTGCAGAAGAATCTGAATGCAGGTTTCACCTGGTAGAGGACTAGGAAAGCAATGAGCAGACAGGTGAATGGGTAGTGGAGGAGGAAAAGCACCATCCTTGCAGCCTGGAGTGTGCTGAGCAGAGCACCGAACAAGTCACAAGCAGCCGCGATGTGGAGCAGAGGTGAGACTCCCTCCACCAGCTCCGTGTGGGTGGTGCAAAGCTGGAACGAGGTTTGGAGCGAGGCTTCAGCCAGGCTGTGCTCCCTGCTGGGAGCTGAACACATCGTGCAGAGCCAGTTTGGCAAGAGCACTGCGGGAGACCCAGGAGGAGCTGGATGGCAATGGAGGCAAACACAGCAGCAAAGCTGCCTGTGTGCAGGGCTGTGGGGCTGGCAGAGCTTGGAGAGCCCCTTCTGGGGGCTCTGAGCATAAGAATCCTGAGGAATTTTAAGAAAATATCCAATAGGAGGGAGCGGGATGTGTCAGACAGCACAAATCTTGCTCAGAGAAGCTGTGGCTGCCCCATCCTTGGAAGTGTCCAAGGCCAGGTTGGACAGGGCTTGGAGAAACCTGGAACAGTGGAAAGTGTCCCTGCCCACGGCAGGAGTGGAACGAGATGATATTTATGTCCCTTTCAACCCAAACCATTCCATGATTCTATGACCCCAGGCTGTCTCACTCTGTGCACACATTGAGCTTCACCAAGAGAACTACAAGATGTCCAGGAAATCAGAAATTAGTATTTTGTAGGGGAGAAAAATGGTGATCTGAGCTGCCAACCCCTGCCCCACACACCCAAGCATTGGAGGGACTAAGCTGACCAACTGGACATTCTGCATGTAGAGTAGGAAAAGTGGGAAAAGTGCCACAAGTCTAGGGAAAAAGATAAAGCAAGAGCAGCTACTCCCAATGTTTTCCCGGCCAGAGGCGGGCGCATGTTCAGACAGCATCTGCATAACTAAGGAGTAAATCAGGAAAATACAGGTATAACCTGGGTCTGCTCCAACTGCATTTCACTGCACTGTGAGAAAAGGAACTTTGCAACAGCCAGAATGACTCAGCTGAAAAACAAACCTTTTGTGATTCCTCATCCACACACCAGGCCGTGCTCTAGCAGATGGCACTTCAGAGGAGCAATGACATTAAATTCCAGCCAGGACTGAGAGCTGCAGAGTCTCAAGAGGGAATAGCCCGAGGACCCATAAAACCACGTTGACCATCACCTGCAACCAAAAGAACAAGGTCAAATTCTCAGGGACAGTAAAATGGGCAACACTCAGTGATATTTCATGAAAAAACTGGGGAAAGGCATGACGATATTGAAAGGTATTGCCTGTGCCCCCTGCTCCTGTGGCTTAGCCAAGGACCCTTCTGTTTTTCATTGGAAAACTGTGGAGAAGTGAGTGCAGCCTCACTGCTGGGCTCTCCCAAAGCTTCCCCCAACCACAGGAGAGGCAGCCAAAGCAAAGAGCTTCCCCACAGCCTCTGAGCTGTCCCTGCACCAGCACATGAAAAAGACAAGAGCCCCATGTGTGCCCCCCAGACCCTCTGAACTGGTGCTGCAGAGACCAGGTCCCCATGGGAGCTGGTTCTTAGAGACCAGCCAGGGCTGTTTTGTGCTTCTCCAAGATCTGATCCAGCAAAAAGTTCCCTTCCTAATGCCTGTCACTCTTTCCTGTATCTCATCTGTACAAATTATGGCCTTTCACAGCTGGGGGGACGTTGATTTGACGCACAACTGGTTCATCCTGACCGACCAGGAGAGAGGTTCCTAAAATGTAATGCCAGTGAAAGGAATGGAATTCAATGGAATGGAACAGAATGGAACAGAATGGAATGGAATGGAATTGCTGTCCTGCAAGGATGGCCGTGGTTTCCAAACCAAGCTGCAGTCATTAGGCTCCTAATGCAGGAGAAACCTCTGACACAAGTCTGCACATGAAAATCCACCCAGAATGTCGAGGCATGGGGAAGTGTGCAAGTTCACAGCACTTCACAAACCACTGAAAAAGTTTATTTTCAGTAATTTAAGCAATTTTCAAAGACTTTCACAGAATCATTAAGTTTGGAAAAGACCTCTAAGACCATGGAGTCCACGCTGTGCCCCATCCCCACCTTGTCCCCAGCCCAGAGCTCTGAGTGCCACGTCCAGGCCTTCCTTGGACACCTACAGGGATGGGGACTCCACCACCTCTGTGTGCAGTCCCTTCCAGTGCCTGACCACCCTTTCCATGGAGAAATTCCTCCTGATGTCCAACCGGGACATCCAACCTGAACCTCCCCTGGTGTATCTTGAGAGCTCTCATCCTCTCCCTTGTTCCCTGGGAGCAGAGTCCAACCCCCCCAGCTGCACCCTCCTATCAGGGAGTTGGAGAGAGCAAGCTGTGATTCCAACAGCTGGTTAAGTGTCTCTGATGAGTATGGGAAAAGACAAAGACATTCCCACAGACAGTCAGCTCAGATCTAACACAACATTCAGGCTCCAAACCCACAGATACCAAAATCCTCACCTGTAATTTTCTTCTGTCACAAGGATCCCCAGCACCTGGATCCATCACACTCCCATTTCAAAAGCAGTCAGCTCTTGCCTAACCTGCAAGGTGTTTTCAGAAACTGCAGCTCTCATGAAGATCCCAGTCTCCAGACTAAGTGTATCAATGCCCAGTTGACTCCCTTTTGCCTCTGAGTCTTTGCACCCATTCCAGAACCTGGCTCGATTTAAGTGAATCTGAGACAGGAAGAGGAGGGATTTGCTCACTCCAAGAGCTTTCATCACACAGATTTAATGGCTCTCCTGCTCCCCAAATCTGCTCAACCACATATAGGCCAGAACAGAGAGGGGATGCAGGGAAAGTGATCCAATGTGATGAGTAAAGGCCAAGAAAATGGTCTTGTTCACTATGTGAAGGCTCAGAAGAGGATGGACTGTTGTCACCAGAGCAATGTGTGAGAGAGAAGAGCTGGGGGAGCTGAAGATCACAATTTACTTCCAAATGCAAAGCAATGATTCCAGGACAAAATAGAAGGACTGGATTCTGAAATGGGAGTGATTCCAACTGAAAATTGCTGACATAAATAGCTCTTCTGGAACAGATTGAAACAAGCAGGCACTGATTTCTTCCCTCTGGTTACCAGGAACTGGACCCAAGGGAGCTGTGTCAGGGGAGAGTTAGGTGCGATATCAGGAAAAGGTTCTTCCCCCAGAGGGTGCTGGGCACAGGCCAGGCTCCCCAGGGAATGGGCACGGCCCCAAGGCTGCCAGAGCTGCAGGAGCATTTGGACAACGCTCCCAGGGATGCACAGGGTGGGATTGTTGGGTGTCTGCAGGGCCAGGGGCTGCACTGGATGATCCCTGTGTGTCCCTTCCAGCTCAGGATATTCCGTGATTCTATTATAATGTATCAAAGGGCCAAGGACCACATCGGTCCCCAGACTCCAAAGGGTGAACAGGACAAAAGGGAACTCATCAGTCACTACTCACTTAGAGGCACTAACCTTGATACTAAAAACTTCAGAGATTCCAATATATTAGAGAAAGGTCATTAAGACTGAGGAAACTGTGCCTATTATGCTCTGGCTGCAGCTCCATGATGAATCCATACAACCCTCAGTTTTGCAAGGCACAGATTAGCTTTGGACACCAATTTATGAGCAAAGACATGGCTCGGAATGTTTGTAATGACAAGAGAAGGGATTTTACAAGAAAAGGTGTTCTGACTCATAAAGATTCCTGTGACATGCAGACAGTCCAGACAGAAAGGAATGCAACAGGCTGGAACTGCCTGAGCTGCAGGACTTGCATCCATGTGATAGCTCACAGCACAGCCAGGTGATCTCTGATTAGAAAATAAAACAGTTTATCACTATAAATCATGGGAAAATTGAAATGGGAAAAGACACCTGGAGGTCTGCAGGCCAACCAGGTACTCAGGGAAGGGTTAACTCCAAAGCCAGAGAGCTTGCCTGGGGCCTAGACAGGTTGGTAGAATGCCCAAGGATGGAGATTCCACTCAGGGATTCTCATCCCTGTGTCTCCATCACAGCACTACCACAGAGAATAATGACTTTCTTTGTCTAAAGGGAATTTCCCTTGTTGTAGCCTGGGTCTGTTACCTCTTGTACTGTGAGCCTCTGGGAAGTGTTTGTCTTCACAGCTATTCCTTAGGAAGTGGGTGACTGAAATCACTCCCCATCCCTTCTCCAGACTGAGCAAATCCAGCTTTCTCACCATTTCTTTGCATATCAGGTGCTGCAGCCCACTGACCACCTTGGTGGGCATCCACTGAGGAAAAATGTAATTGTCCCTGGGAGAAGGTCCTGAGCAGGATTGGCTCGGGATGGGCAAGGATGGACATCCATCTCCGAACTGAAACAGCTGGGGGAGGCTGCAGGTGGGAAAGAAAGTGAATGAGAGGCCTCAACAGAGCTGGGAGAGCTGCCCTTCTGAAACCAGCAGCAGAGGTTGAGAAGGGCAAACAATCCCATCCCAGCTCCTGCAGGATACATCCCCCACCTCAGGAGCTCCACTGGCCAGGGCAGGCACGTGCTGAGCACCCTAGGGTCAGTCTCCTTGCTGCTGTACCACAGGTTTGATCAAGTTGATAAAGTGAATCAAATTGTCCAAATATCAGCTTTGTGCTTGGCTAAATTGGAAAAATTGGTTGTCTGTGCTTAGTGCACACAGAGGGGTTGTGAGTGGTTTTGAGCCAGTCATGCCCTCCTCCAGAGGGGAAGTGCTGCAGTCAACAGGTGAGGGATGATGCCCTGTCCCCGAGGGGCTGAGCAGACACCGGTGTGTGTCACTGTCAGACAGCCTGGAGAGACTGGGACACCCCAGCCGACACCTCCCACCCATCAGCGCTGGCTCTCTTGTAGCTTCAGCACCAGGAATTATCCAGGAGAAGAATGGACTTCTGCCTGCTCCAGGGCATGGCTGGGGCTTGCTGCCTTCCAAACATGGTGTTTCCCAGCCTCCACCCCCAGGTGCTGCACACCCTCAGCCCCTCCACCCCAGCAGCAGTCGGTGTCCATCCCTCTTCTTCCTCTCCAAGGTTCTCACAGAGACTCTTCCCATTTTGGGGGTCATAAGGAGGAATTATTGTCAAGTATTTGTTGGAACTACATCCTGCCCCAGCCCTTTCACAGTTCTGCATCACCTAGGAGTTGGGGTCAGAAACTTCAGCAAGAAATACCTTCTTTCATTAGCAACACAGAGCTTCTGGAACTGTCTTTGCCCAACATTCCCATAGAAAACCTACCACTGTCCTCTACTCACCTGTGGTTGCTGCATCTGTTACAAAATGCAAGGAACATTTTGGCCTCATCCCAAAATTGCAATTTATTGAGCAATAACAGGAATATAGCAGGCTACAGAGGGAAGAGAAAGTGGGTTTGGTCCCTTTCAGGAAAAGGGAACGAAGCTGGATTGAAATTGAAATGAGAACATTACTTTCTTGCATGCTCAGATTGTTCTTATCTTTGCCAGGCCACATCCCACAAGCTCCACAGCCAGGGGTGAGTCACTCTGGCTCGTGCCAGGCTTCAGGAATAACTTGCCACAGGTTTCTGTCACACCAGAATTTGGCATTCTGGACTAGGGTCAAATAGTGGTGAGAAAACAGCTCTTTTCCATGTGGCAAGTTTCTTCCTTCCATAATGGAGCAAAACGTGACACAGAGCATTTTAGGATAGTCTGTTTGGGGTGCAGGACAACTATTTCTCCTTCTTTCAGAGGCATCCTGCCATCAGCAGATTTTCTCTGGAAACTGAAGGATTTTTTTCTTTCAAATAAAAAAATGGAGAGCAAAAATCAGCTGACATTCCAAGGCCCCAGATTGGTCTGTGGGGGTTGAAAATTTTGAAAGGAGGGTCCAAAGCATGTGTTTGACAGAAAATCTTGGTGAAACTGTGTGGTTCTATGGCCTAAGCCAGCAGGTGGTGTGATTTGGAATCTGGATAACTATTTTCTTGGCTTTGTGATATGGAGTAATTTCACAGATCTGGGACATCTCTTCATGAAGTTCTTTTATTCCTGGGCTCCATCCCACTGGAACAGCTTCATGCAAATCAAGCTGAGCAAATGACAGAGCTGTGCCCAAACATTGCAGGCAGTAAAAGCATAAACACAGTAAAAATTAATAATCCACCTCCGCAGCTTCCCAAGTCTGGACGTCTGCGGAATCCTCAATGTTCAGCATTTAAAGTCACCAGGCTCATCTTCTGAAGGAGATAAAAAGTGTTGTGTTAACAGAAAAGAACCTGCCATAGCTCCCTTCTACCTTGTGTGATTTATTTCCACAGGATAAACTGGAAAAGAGAGACCAGTAACTGGTATTATGAGAGTGTGGCATGACCAGACTGTCAGAAGAAAGGAAGGATGATGTTTCGTTAGGAAAAGGCACTGGAGCAGCCTGTCCTTCCCTGGGTAGAGCCACTCTTCCCTACACCTACTTCCCAGGGATTTCAGAGACCATTTTGGAAGGAATCAAACCTCAAGAATTTTACAAATCCTGACAGCAGCTGAGAGAATTAGTGTAAATATAGGCAAAAACTGTACAAGCAGAGGTCAAACTCCACAATCCCTTCCACAAAGTGGGAATTCCTTTTCAAATGCAGAGCTGCTTTTGGCCTGACTGGGATGTGTTGACAGACAGCACCTCAATAGACAGACAGACAGACAGAGCAGTCTACCCAGTCCAGGCATTGCTTCTCATGCAGGAAAGCCCTGGCATCAACAGTAAAGAGCTAAATGGAAAGTCTATTAATGAGAAAAAAATCCCAGAATCCCAGGATGGGCCAGGCTGGAAGGGGCCACAGAGGCTCCTCTGGTGCCACCTCCCTGCTCAGGCAGGGCCATCCCAGAGCACAGAGCACAGGATTGTGTCCAGAGGGCTCTGGAATATCCCCAGGGAGGGGATATTCAGTTCAGGGCTGGGTCACAGCCCAGGGAAGAGGTTCTTCCTCCAGTCCAGCTGGAACTCCCTGGGATCAGTTCCTGCCCGTTCCTCTGGTGCCACTGCTGGGCCCCACGGAGCAGAGCCTGGGCCCTGCTCTGCCCCTCCCTGCACACAGGGACACCCAGGGGTGAGGGCCCCTCTCAGCTGGGGCTGCTCTGGGGGCTGCACAGCCCCAGCTCCCTCAGCCTTTCCTCATAAAAAAATATCCTAGAATAGGGCACTTTGGCTTGGTCTGCTAGAAAATCTGCATTTTGGAGGAGCCACTCCCAGAGCAGCTGATGAACTGGAGTGTCTAAAGCTGTACCTGGCACACAGGCCCAGCCCTGTGTCAGGTAGCTCAGGTTTAAGCTGCAGAGTCTGGCTCTCTCCAGGGTCTGCAGGCAGGACCTGCTGCTCTTTGCAGCTCATACCTTGCTCCTCGATGCTTGTTGACTTCCAGGGTGTGAGGTCCAGCTTTGGGATCTGACTGCAGCTCACAAAGTCACAGGGGTATCTGTTAGCCCGGAAGATATTCCTTGACACTTTAGTGATGTGGGTGTTGTCACATATTATTCGTGACAAGGAGATTTTGGCCAGGGAACAGCGCTGTCGAGGAGTGAAAACCCCAGGGTTCTGCCACCAAAACCTGCAGGAAAAAGAAGACACAACAGATTTTTGCCTTCTGCCTTCTTCACATTCATGATTCCCACAGTATTATTTCCTATTAACACCAATTTCTTTTGCCAAGAACAAATTTGAATTTCTGTTATTTAAATCAAGAGCCCTGACTCACCAGCTTGATAATTATCTTGCTTTTCTTTTGGCCATAGACATGTAACAAAGCCACAATTGAATTAATTGCCCTGTGTTCCCTCAGATGAGGCACAGGCACCCTCTTTCAAAGAGGAAACGCTGCACAAGCTGTGGTTACAAGCCATATGATTGTCATGCTGGAACCAGCCCTATAATTACTCAATTTTTTAGAAAAGGGTTATTTCCTGCCATAAGAACAAGATTTCTAGATGTACAACAGACTGTTTGGATCTAAGCTCCCCATACTGGAATCTGAGCTCATACTAAGTCTTTCTAGGCAGAACTGTTTCCCAGAAACATGGATTGTGATCCTGTTTTCAGGCAATATTGCTGGCAGGTACAGGGATCTTACTTAATAAATCCATCTTAAAATGGGGAATGCAGTTCATTGTTGCACCTAAAGCCCCTGAGCAACCTCAAGGAGGAGAGGTAATTCAGGTGTGTTGAAAGCTCAGTGCTGCTGAAGAGACTTTGGCTGACAAGAAACCCCCAAGCCACCAAATCCACTGCAAGCAAAAACCAAACCCTGCCACGTGTCAAAGCAGAGGGATCCAGCTCAGAACTGGGGTGGGAAGAAGAAATAGTGAGAAATCACTTGGCTGGGAAGGGATCTTAGCCCAGGGTCTCAACCATCAGATAGGGAATAAGAACATCACTACAAAGGGAACAAAATTTTTGGAGGAGTACTAAGAAAAAAGCAACGAACAACTGGAGCAGTTTCCAGATCTGCATGAAGAAATCTGCATAAACTCCAGCATCCCTGTCCTTTGAGGCTGGGGTACCCAGCTCTTACCTGTCCCCATCACGGATGTTCCTGAACTGGGTGCCAATGAGACAAGCCATGAGGGGCCCAACTCTGCCTCCGTTCACGAAGGGCTCTGCCAGGGCCCCGATCCAAATGTCAATGTTCTTTGGTGTCCCATAGAGCTGCAGGAACTTCCTTGCCAGGTTCTGATTCCTCAACACTTGTCCAAGTGACTTCACTCCCGAGGGCTGTGAGAGCCCACAGAATTGTCTCCAGGAGTTATAACCTGCAAATAGTTGGGTATCAGAGCAGACAGGGCAGTAATGTGCTACCACCTCCTGGGAAGATTTTTCCCTTCCTTTCCCAAAGCTGGGACACAAGTAGAGTCCCAAAATGTTTAAAACATTTTTCTGTATTTCTGTTAATGCCATTGACTTCCCACTCCTCCACAGTCAGTTCCTCCTGCCTGCACCTTGCAATGCTGTTTTGGCCGTGTCATTGCAAGTGGGAGATGTTCCACCACCTTCCAGCCACGTTCTGCTCCACTCAGCAGGGATGCAATGGTGTTGCCTTCACCAAAAGTGAACCTGGACAAGATGTTGATGGTCTCTCTCTCTGTACAACAGGAGAATGACCAAGTACTTCCCTACAGCTATGGGGAAAAGCCACCCATACCATGCAGCCCAAGTTACTTCAGCCACTGGACTTTGCCAGCTGGACTAATTTGTCTCTATTGCAAACAGTCAAAAACCCACTCGGCCACAACTGGTGCATAATTCTGCATCTTGGTGGAGGAGACGAGATGATGCTGCAGCAAACACCTCTGTGGTGAGCAGGTTGTCACTGAATAATGGAATGGTTTGGATTGGAAGGGGCAGTAAAGCTCATCTCATTTCACCCCCTGCCATGGGCAGGGACAGCTTCCACTATCCCAGGTTGCTCCAAGCCCCGTCCAACCTGGCCTTGGACACTTCCAGGGATGGGGCAGCCACAGCTTCTCTGGGCAGCCTGTGCCAGGGCCTCACCACCCTCACAGGGAAGGATTTCTTCCTGATATCCAATCTAAACCCATAGTCCCAGGTAGAATTTGGAGAAAAAGACACAACATATGGTGCCTGGATGACACCACTATCAAACAGTTCCAAGAGGCTGAGAATTTGCTTCATTAGAAAAATAATTAGGAAGGTTTTTTGACCTTGCTATGCCATCACCACCTTTGTGGTTGTCTAATATCAAGGAATACAGCAGCACTCAAGGGTGGGCTGAGACCCAAAGCTAAACCCAAATTCACTAAGAATTGCATGTCAGTCCCACCATGTCAGATGTGGAGTCACCACTGGAAACTCAGCATTTGTGGTTCAGATCAGGTTCTGCACAATGACATTCCAAGATAAAGCATGGAAAAATCACAACCTGCTGTTGTGACCAAGGCAGAGCAATTCTGTGAGCTGATCATGCACCTGGGTGTACTGCAAAGCCTCCAACTGGGCTTAAAACCTGTGGATCCAGCTCAGTTTTCATCCCAGTTTCAATGCATCTCTGTTGCATATCCTGGGATGTTGCTGACACAGCAGCTCCAGGCACTTATATCAGCCTTATGACACTGTTGGGCAAGGATCCACCCAGGAGCCAGCTCTGAAGTCCCATCAACAACATGTTTCTCAAGACCATCTTGCAATGCCATCACACTGGTTTTGTATAACCTTTTCTGTAACTCTTGCAAAGCCCTGAGAGTGGTTCTGACATGCTTTTTTCTTTTTCTGGGACACAGATTTAATAGAGAAATTACAATGAGATTTTCCTTACATATTGGAATCTGCTCTTCCAGTCATGTGTGTCTGGGCTGGATCACAACAGATGGTTGGAGAGAAGCCACAGGGGACTTCTGGCCCTAATTCCACTCCTGAAAACTTATTGCTGAACTACTTTACCAGTTTTCCTATTTGAACAATACAATTGAGTCAGTCACTGAACACCAAACTCTGGTCTGTGCAATTCTCCATGTTCTTCTGCCTCCACATGTCTCCTGCAGCCTCAGCCAGGCTTTGCCTTCAGTGCTCAACCTCCCCCCACTTACCTCTGGCTATCAAGAAATGAGGAAAAGGTTTGGAAAAGAGCATCATAGAATATCCTGAATTTGGATGAGACCCATAAAGATCTTTGAGTCCAACTCCGAAGTAATTTCAGCTAAGCATGGGCTGGAGAAGTTTCTCAATACTCAATCGCAAAAGTGCTTGATTTACACTTGGTTTTCTTTGGAAGCTCTGCTTCCACGTTGACTTACCTGGAAGGCCATGATCTCGGCTGCGCTGCATGTTGAGAGCAGCTAAATCAAACCCAATCCTTTCAACCTGCTCAAACATCTGATCCCGGAGCTCGTCCACCACCATCTGCTGCTGTGTCATCAGCTTGGCCTGATTGGCCATGAGGTTCCTGAGATAGGGATCAATCCCACCTGCAGAGGTGACACAGGGAGACAGGGATCAATCCCACCTGCAGCAGTGACACAGGGATGTGTGAGCAGAGCAGGAAGGCCAGAGTGTGTGTAAGAGGCTCCAGAGGGCTGAGCACAGCTTATGTTTAATTATAAGCTTCTACTACATGAGAATCAATTTTCCTGCACTTAAAGAATTAAGAGGAAAATGCTTTGAATAATGTTCTTGGAGGCCCCAGCAATTAAGTGATCAGACCACTTCGTAACACAATGGGGTGCACTTGACTGCAGGGAGCAGCTCTGTTGGGAAAATTCTGGCTGATAGTAAAGGCCGTTTAATACATTTAGTGCAAAATGCTTTTAAATTTGGCCAAAGCAGGAGCTTGTCCAGAGAGGACAGAAAAGACTGAATGAAATAAACTTACACTGCAGAGCTGCAAGAAAGGCTTTACCTTCTTGAATGATTCTCCAGACAGCAAAGAAGGAGTTTCTGAGTTGAATTTCAGGTGTTATGGGCCTGTAATTTTCATCTAAGCGGCCAACAGTTGGGGGGACTGAGGCGTGAGCAAAGCGAAAAGCCAAGGTGAAGACATTGGAAATTCGAGGATCCACAGAGTCGTTGTAGCCCCGATAGCGAGGAATGAGCCTCCGGAACCTGTGTCCCAAGAGAAGAGGCAGGTAGTCCCTGTAGGTTATGATCTAGGGGGGAACAAGGAAAGGGTGAACCATTAATGTCTTGGCTATGAGTTTCTGTGGAAGCAAAGTTGTTGTTCATGTTCTCTCTGCCTCAACATTGGCAAGTCAGAGCAACATAATAATAGCTTGAACTCAATGATCTCAGAGGTCTTTTCCAACCTAATTGACTCTGTGATTCTGTGAAGATAAAAGCCTGCAAAATCCTCCCAATTGTTGCCACCATGTCACCATTCCCATCAGGCAGGTAGAACTGCACCCTGTGTGCCTCAGATGGCAAAGATAACATTGGCAGATAACGGGGTAACACCACCCACAGGCAGCTCCCTGAGTCCTCCCACAGCAGAGATTTTCAGCCCTGCTCTCATGTCTCTCTGGGATATTGAGGAGGCAGCACAATATAATTTAAAAAAATAAAATTCTGTGTCAGTAGAAGAAAATGGATTAATTGTCTGAAAACTGCATGAAAATGAAACCATTGAAGTAAACACAATGACAGAGATGATGCTTTTAGAACAACCCTTTGAGTATCTCCACATTGCCTTACCCAACATGTTTATTCAACAATACTATAATATTTAAATTGACAGTTTAAAACATAAACATTTTTATATTCCTGCTTTTTATTGTTTGTTAAACCAGCTCAGAAGTCTCCAAGGAGGTGCAGTGCCTTTGGAAACCCCAACTCCTTCCCTCACAGGAGCTGGCCCTTGCTGCCAGCTGTGAAACCTCCTCTGGCTTTGAGGCTGCTCCAGTTCCAAAGTGGGCTGGACAATCGACCTCAGGAGGTCCCTCCCAAGCACAGAAGTGTTTGTGTGATCCCAGGAGCCCGCTTGGGGTGAAGTCTGGGCTGCAGCCCAGTCCCAAGGGGACACCATGACTGGCTGCACCCACCAGCACGTGGGGCTTCTTCATAGAATCCCAGAGTGGTTTGGGTTGGAAGGGACCTTAAAGATCATCCTATTCCAACCCCCTGCCAGGGGCAGGGAACCATTGAGAGGAACAACACAGAGAAATTTAAATCCAAATTTCCAGTACCATTTTTATCAGGTACAAAACACTGGTTAGAAAAACTTCTCCTCTGACTTTTCTGTCTGTTCCTCAAACAAAATGTGCAGTTAAACCCCATCAAGCACTTTGTAAATTTAGCAGTAGAGAGACATCAAAGATTCAAGGGGACCCCTCTGTCCTTGTTATTTCAGGTATCTCTGTGTGATTTTGCTTTGGTTGAAAGGGGATGGTGGAAAGAATTTGGTCTTTGCACCCCAAAATCCTGCACCCTTTGGCCTCCCCACACCACCACATGAATCCTGCAGAGCTAGGACAGGCGGGTTGTTGGCTGGTACCTGGATCATGGCTCCCAGGATCTTTCGTGCCTCCTGGTAGAGCCTCTCATCATTCCAGTGGGGATTGTGGCTCTTAAGCTTTCCAGCCAGGCGGTTGTGCTCCCGCACAAAGAGCGTGTGCATGCAGGCCAGCTCCAGCATCTCACTCGCCCGCGTGTCACCTGGGAGGGGCACAAGTGAGACTGGAGTGGGAATGTCACACTGGGGAGCACAGACTGAGGAATTTTTAGAAGTCTTGATATTTGCATTGTGAGGAAAATGGATAAGAAATGCAGAGGAGGAGAAGGAAACGAAGGTCTGGGCCCGAGGATTGGGCAGTACCAGGGAAAAGCTGAATTTCTTCTAAGGCAGCAAAAGCCAAGTGCCACCATGGCTGTGCTGAGCACCACAGAGAGGTGGGGAAGGCTTCAATTAAGGGCTGGGAGCATTTGTTTAAGAAGTTAAATACAAGTAGGTGTTCTCCAGACTCCCATATCAGAGAGACATTTGGTCTCACAGCTCAAGAGAGAAATGGAAACAGGCAGAGGGAAGTCAGGATTGCCAAGGGAGCTCTGAAAGCCAGAAGGTCTCCTTCAAACCAGCTGAAACTGCAGCCAAAGCAAGGTGACAGTCACAAACAAATTATCTGGGGAGTAAAAGGAAAAGCAAAATGAGTCACAACTTGAAGGAATAAATTAAAAACAGCATCACAATGAAATATCAAATCCTTCTTCAAACATCTGGGGCAGGAAACCCAAGAGCGAGCAGGTGATGGGAGTATAGAGAAGCACTCAGAGAAAAGTAAATATGTCACATTTAGTCCCCTTGTCCCATAGTAAATAAAGGGATTTGCTCCTGCACTCGGCACAGAGCCCTTTTCATCCATTCTCAAAGGCTTCCTGTGAGGGACTGCGGAAGGAGGAACAAAAGCAGCACTGTGAGGTTTCCATGAGCAGAATGCATCCAGCCAGGGCTTCCAGCAGAGCTCCGGGAGGAAGCACTGAACCCTGTGAGGCAACTGCACATGTAAAATTCCCCCAGTTCTCAGGGGCCGGAAAAGCCACAAATAAGACACTAAATGTTCAAAGGCGCTTCTGAAACAGCCTGAACTAGTGACTGTAAAAGCATTGATGGGTCTGCTCCAGCTATGGAACAGGAACTGCTCCTTGCTGAGAGTCCAGGGGGCTGGAAGCCCATCCTGGGAAGTATCTGGTGCTCCTGCCCTCTGCTCCTCACTGGACACCAGCTTTTGGCCACAGCTCCTGCACGGTCCTCACCAAGGACAGACCTGCACAGAACTGGAGGAGCAGGTGAAGATATGGAAAAACACATGGGACAGATGGAGAGGTGTGGGAGCCTGGAGGGAGCATGAAACACCAAGAGCTTCAAAGGAGGGAGCTGACAGTATCCAAGGACCATGGGGATGTTGTCCAGAGGAACTTGGGCAGATACGGAGGGAGCCAAGGGAGCAGAAACCATCTCCACAGCTGATGAGATCTGTTGTGCCCTTGACCTCTCTCCAGCAGTGCCACGAGCAGCCTGGTGTGGCCAGAGCCAGCAGGAGCCAGCCAGTAGCTCCTGCTCTGTGACAGAAAAAGATCAGGGAGTTAGGCACTAATTCACAAGGTGTGTCAGAAACATCCCTGTCTGGGGTCCCACAGGCTTGTGGCAACATCCTGGTCCTCAGCAGCAGGACCAGGAGAAGGGAGCAATGCTGAGGGTCCAGGGAGTCAGTTCTGTCTCTGTGAGCTGGGGACAAAACACAGTGAAGGGGCAGCAGGAGAGAAGGGGGTGGTGGCTGTGCAGGGATTTGGCTGGATGGGAGGCTTGGCTTTGGCAATCTGTCTGGCTTTGGGAGCCTGTGCCCAGGACCAAAGGAGTTATTTTGGGTTGAAGCCTTCTCCAAGGGGATACCAAAAGCGTGACAAAGGATAAATGTAGCAGGAGGCTGTCCTGAAGAACTGGCCTGGCTGCGGTGCTCCCAGTGCATACCCAGCCTTCGCAGTGGTGGGGACACACCTTAAAAGGCCTCCTTGGTCTGGGGTTGGTCTAATTCTCATTCCAGCTGGGATCTAAGCTCCTCTCACAGTGCAGCAGGGACATGCAAATGGTTCCTGGAGTGACCCAGCACGGCACCTACACACCCATACCCATCCTGCTGGGACAGAGACAGCCATGGAATGACAAGTATGGACAAGCCATTGGCTCTAGGCCAGGGCTGCCACTGCTGTGCCTGCTTGGCTCCATCATGGCACTGATTCCCAGGTCACTCCAGGCTCTATACCAGAGCTGCTGAGCACAGATGGGACACCTTCACTTCAGGCTCATCCTCACAAAGAAGACTTGGAGACAGTGAAGACCTTTCTCCTACCTAGGACAGCCTGTCTCAGGCTTTCATGATTTGCTCTGCTCCATTTTCTACTTAAAAAAGAAAAAACGACAACTAAAGGAATGAACCAGAGCTGGTGAAATTGTCTGCTCTGGATTCCAGGGATAGGGGTGCCAGTACCCAACTCACCTGCAAGAAAGCATGGGATTCGAGCCGCCCCACTGGCCTTAAGGCAGGGCTCCTTCCTCATGGGGCCAAAGGGCATGTACGCCCTGCCCCTGTCCGTGAAGTTCTGGTTGACAGCCAGCAGGCCCCCCTGGCTGCCCTGCTCCCGCAGCCGCCGGGCCAAGGGCTCCTCGCTGCCGTACACAACGCTGCCATCCAGGAACGAGGTCAGGGCATTGATCTGCTCCCGGACCGCACTCCCCTGGCTGCAAGTGGGAGCCGAGCGGAAGAAAGGGAGGCAATCCCTCCTGTTGGTGATTCGGGGGTCATTAGGTGGGATCTGCAGAGAGAGCAGGAAAATTCATCAGCGGCTCGGGGGTGCAGAAGCTTCACTGGGAGATGGGGCCAGGCAGGAGCCCGCTCACAGCGTGGAGATCTGGCATAAATCCTGAGGTGAAGGGTCAGACTGACAGCAGAGATCTTGCTTTAGGAATCCAAGTCCCAGACAGCCTGGAAACACCTTGATTTCCATAAAGTCCTAAAGATTCCTAAAGTTTTCCCCCTGTAAATAATTATATTGGATTGCATCTTCAAGGTTCAGTTTTCTAATCTCCTGTTGGAGTCTAGAGTCCATATCTATGCCTTTGAGATCTGTCATCTAGAACTTGGGACCCTGCCTGAATTCTCAAATGCATCTCAGGTAAATACTCAGCGATGCTCTATCCCATCCCAGTTTTCCCTGAGAGGAATTAGGGGCATACATGGGAGCCAGAGCTGCAGCACTACTTCAAAGGCAGGAGAGCAGGGCTGCGGGGGGCACATGATTTGGAGCAAAGGAGGCTCAGGGGGCCCTTCTGGCTCTCCACAACTCCCTGACAGGAGAGGGCAGCTGGGGGGTGTTGGGCTCTGCTCCCAGGGAACAGGGACAGGACAAGAGGAAACGGCCTCAAACTCTGCTGGGGGTGTCAGGTTGGACAGCTGACCCTGGAATTTCTTTCTGGAAAAGGTGATCAGGCATAGGCAGGGGCTGCCCAGGGAGGTGGTGAAGTCCCCATCCCTGGAGGTGTCCAAGGAATTCCCGGACATGGCACTCAGTGCTCTGGGCTGCTGATAAGGTGGGGATTGGTCACAGGTTGGACCTGATCATCTTGGAAGTCTTTTCCAACCTCAGTCATTCCATGATTCCATGGCATACTGGAGCAGGGACCATGATGTGACTTGTGCTAATGCCACAGCAACTGCTGGGAGATGCTCAGCACTCCCCTGCCCTGTGCAAAGAGCATTTAAGCCCTGTGGATTTGCCAGGGTATTGCCACCCCCAGTGCCCATCTCTGACACATTTCCTGTTGCCCAGGCATCACCCGTGCTGTCTTTGCACCAGAGCTCCAAAGCAAAGACACATTGCTGAGGGAGATGGGTAAATGCCTGGAAACCTGGGAAAAGCTGTGCCTGTGCCTGGCATTCAGGAGCAGCCCCTGGGACATGGCACTGCCACCTCACAGAGTGCTCTGACTGCCTTGGCCTGTGCTGGAAGGATGTTCCTCTATGGCCAAGGGCCGGGAGAGCCACAACATCTCCTGGCTGGAAGGCAGGCGCCCTCTCCCTCCCTCCCTTCCCTGGAAGAAGGAGGCTCCCTGTACCTGGATGGGAAAGCAGGGAGGCTTCTTGGCACAGCTGGTGTCACAGTCTGTCTCGCCACCGAAGGGGACCCTGGCTGGGGTTTCTGGACTGAAATCCAGGTCGTGGTCAATAAACTGCCCCCACTGCATGAACATGAGGGATCTCTGCTGGTCCATCCGGAGCTGCTCCGGGGGGAAGCGGACAATCTCATTGGACACTTGTCGGACCTGCAGGGAGGGAGGCAGAACACATTGATGGGATATAACATGCACAAATGGCTGCATCCAGTCATGGAGTCATCAGCAAAAATTCCCAAGGCATTTCTTGTGCTTTGCAGACAAAAACCACCAAATCTGTCTGTGCTGGAAGGTGTCACAGTGCCTTTCACTGCGCACTGCACTGCTCTGTCTCTAGACAGGGTTCTGAGTCTCCAGGCCAAGACCATGCCTTGCTGGACTTAAGGAAACAGCTAAGCCAGCCTGGGAAAGGGAGACAAAACAAATTTAAAATGACCTTTTTGAAATAGAAGTGTGGAAAAAATAGTCTTTGCGAATTTCTGAAAGTTGTCTCAAAGTCTTCCTCCGTTCTCATACTTTCCCCATCCATCACAATTCCCCCAGCAATTCTTCCTTCAAGAATTACTGCAGAAAAAGTGGACACTGTGCTGTGGAGGAGGGTTTGAAGTACAACAAATGCATGAGCACAACCCGGGAAATCCCCCAGCTCCTCATCAGAGCTGTTGTTGCATCAAGCCCAAGTGACCAGAAGCCACATCACAGTGACCCTGCTCTCATCCAGGTGCCACAAGAGTCACACCCCACCCCAGATCACTCACCCAGGGACTCACACACAGCATTTCTGGACATAGACTTTTTATTCTGGGACTTCCCTTGCTCGCTTTAACCTCTGGCATAATTGTTTATCAGGAGACAACGACCACCCCAAACCAAACCAAAATGGTGAGTAAAATAATTTGACTTAAATGCACTCAGTTTAAAAGAACATATTGTGTAATTCTTTCTTCATCCTACACTTCTGCAGCAATCAGATTAATTTTCCTTTGCTTTTCCTGAAGGTCTGGGAGTTAGAAAACATTCCTGATAGATCCCCCTGGATATTCTCATAGGATCACCCTGAAGCTGGTGAATTTAAATTCTTCCATCGTGATCCACCTTTCCAACTGGTGGATGGGCACTTTGATGCCTGTGATCTATCCAACCTGTCAGTTCCTGGGCCCTGACTCTGCATTTTCAGATGACTGTCCCAAACATTACCAGTGGAAGGGGGAATCCAGAGAAACGCTTTCCTTCCGTCCACCCGCGGGGCACGGACACGCCGTCCTCGTAATCTGCTGGCAGCCACCTGGCCAGGGCTCTGTTGGAGGCTCCTAGGGATGGGTTCCTCCTGTCAGAGCAAATGGAAGAACAGCAAGAAATTGGAGCCAAGAGTTCATGGAAGTGGAGAGACCTGGACCTGGGAATGGGACCACACCAAGGTCTGGGAGCTGCTGCAGCTCTGTGGGTTTGGTGCTATCAATAAACCTCAGGATTAGTAATGATAACAACAATAATCATTGGATTATTTAGGCTGGAAAAGACCTTTAATAATCCACCCCAAGCCTCAGCTTCTCCCAGGCAAGAACTCAGACAACCCTTGGTGTCATCCAGCCTGAAGAAGGGCCCTCCTGAACCTCCCCTCGTGCAACTTGAGGCCATTTCCTCCATCCATCCATCCATCCATCCATCCATCCATCCATCCATCCATCCATCCACCCTCTTGCTGGCACAGCCCCTCACCTGTTGTTGCACATGCCAGTGATGGTTCTGTAGCCAGAAGAAGCACAATTCATTTTCTTATCCTGCTGGTCACATCCACTGGCTTTGAAAATCATCTCCAGCTGAGCTGGAGTCAGGAAGTCTGCCAGGGAACAAGGGAGAATAAACACACAGGAACACACGGGCCCTGCTGGGTTTGCTCAGGAGAAGGTTTTCCTTCTGGCACCCCTGAAATGGTTTCTCATCACAGCATCATCTGTATGACCACAACATGCTCTCATTTAAGATCTTCCTGCTCAAAGACATGCTGAGGATGCTCTTTGAGCAGCAGATGTTTTTTCTGGTTTGGAAATCATCAAACCCAGCAAAACTGGTCAAATTTTGTTTATTATTACCCATTAGACCTGCGCAGCAGCAGAATGGTTTTCCAGCATTAGCAATCCTTTTACCTCCCTCTCGCCCCCTGTTTTATCTCCACTGTAAAATGCAAAAAGCTACAGCCATCCTAGGGGCGTGCTACAACTTTTTCCCCCTGGAAGCAGCTCCCAGTGTGTGTCACCCCTGCCCAGAGCTGCCTGGAGCAGAACCATTCCGTGGCTGGGCTCACCAGGGACTTTGTGTTTTACTGTGTGCATTTCCCCTTGCAGGGGCGTTAAGGGGCTGAGTTCAACCAGAAAAGTCTTAGAGAATCACAGAATCATGGAATGGTTTGGGTTGAAAGGGACCTTGAAGATCGCCCCACCTCCTGCCATGTGCAGGGCCACCTCCCACTATGCCAGGGTGCTCCAAGCTCCATGCAGCCTGGTCTTGGGCACTTCCAGGGATGAGGCAGCCACAGCTTCTCTGGGCACCCTGTGCCAGGGCCTCACCACTCTCACAGGGAACAGTTTCTTCCTAACATCTAATCCAAATCTCTCCTCTTCTAGTTTAAAATCATTCCCTCTTTTCCTGTCACTGTCTACCCATGTAAAAAGTCTCTCTCCCTCTTTTTTATAAGCCCCTTTAGGCACTGAAAGGGGCTCTAAACTCCCCCTGGAGCCTTCTCTTCTCCAGGGTGATCAAACCCAGCTCTCCCCATCTGTCTCCATAGGGAAGATGCTCCTTCTTGGCTCTTGCTGCTCCCACTCCACGTTCCATCCCTTGGAGGTTTCCTAGTCACTGCTGCCACCAACAGTCTGGGTCACAGCATGGTTTAGAAAGCCATCAGGCAGGCAGGTGGGAGGTGACAGCGAGGTGGCCCTGGCAGGTCTCTGGAGTGGTGCTGGAGCATCAGTCCTAGATGGAGAGGCTGGAGCTGAGCACCGTCAGTCCTGCCATCCCCTTCCAGCTCCCGTCCTGGAGTGATGCCAGAGTACCCCATGGTGTGTCTTGGCCTGCAGCTGCTTTACTGTAATGTTGGGAAAGTGTCCAAGGCCAGGCTGCACAGAACTTGAAGCAACCTCGTCTAGTGGAAAGTGTCCCTGCCCGTGGCAGGGGGTGGAATGAGATGGACTCTAAGGTCCCTTCCAACCTGAACAATTCTATGATCCCCATGAGTTCATCCTTATACAGCAGGAGCCCTTTCTGTGCCTGTCTGAGCTGTTTCTTTTACTGGCCCTGATTTGCCTCCTTCTCTCAGCACCTGGCCTGGCCTGACTCCACCTCACAGAGGACTTTGTTCCTCCAGACACTCACTGAAATGTCCTTTTGCATCTCTCCTTTCTTTATTTGGACCTTTCTCACAGTGTCCTGTCCCTGGCAGTGACTTTGGTGCTGGCTGAGGTCTGGCAGAAGAACTGCCTTCCTTGGGGTCGAGCTATCAGGTGTCACCTCTGGGTTTGCTCATTCCCTACTCAGGCAGAGGAGTATCTACCAAGGTCTTCCACTGGTACATGAACCGCTATAGAGCAGCAAGAACCAGGGAAGTGCACAAAACACTTTCACTAAATGAAAAACCCCCAAATAACTTTTAAGATGGAAAGAGAGCACAGAAAAATAACTCAGCTTTGTCTCACTGCAGCCCCATTGGAGGAATTTGAGTTATGGCCCTTCACAACCCCCTTTCCTTCCCTCCTCCCAAACCCCAGTGACCAAGCCCTGTGTCCTCCTCCTCTTCCTTCCTCCCAGCAAAAGGATCCCTACCTGTGACATTGAAGTCCCCCCTCACAGCCCATCGCAGCCTCTCCTTGAGCAGGCCCAGGGTGGTCTGCAGGTAATCTGCTGCCTGGACGGCCACTCGTGTCCCCTCCACTGGCTGCTTGAAGTATCTCAGCAGCTCTGCTGGGGTCAAGGCATTGTTCTGCAGGTTCTTCTTTATGCTGCATGGGACAAAAAACCAAAATCTGAAACGGGGCAGGGCGAGGAATGCTGCAGTCACACACCTGAGCATCAGGCATGGCATGTCCTGGTCTGAACTGCTGGACAGAGTCCCTGGGAGAAGCCAGGACTGCTCCCAGCACCCTCCACAGAGCAGCAGAAGGACTTGCAGGAAGAGAATCTCTGAAACTGCCCAGCTCCACCTGCCAGAAGGCACAGTTTAGGTCTTCACATCCTTGAGGCACCAAACCTCACTCAGTTGTTATCCAGACTATCAATATCTGTCACCATCCAGAGGCCCCAGGTGTCTCCAGAACTGTCTTAGAACTGCTGGAGCCTCCTCTTGGCTGGAGGGGTCCCGAGCCAGGGAGGGGATTCAGAGTGTGGCTGCTGGCAAAGGACACGTATGGGCTGGTAGGAGGCTGGACAGTCCCAAAGCACAGCTGAGAGTCCCACAAAATGTCTTCACTGCAGCTTCCAAGGGTTTGCTGCATCCATGGGAGGGAACCACTGGAAATCAGCAGGAGTCTGTGTTGGCCCCACCCTCAGAGCACCCTGAGGGGTGGAACAGCCCAGCAGCAACAGTGTCAGGTGCTGCTGTGAGCGTGGTGAGGCCCTGGCACAGGCTGCTCAGAGAGGCTGTGGCTCCCCCATCCGTGGAAGTGTCCAAGGCCAGGTTGGATGGGGCTTGGAGCAACCTGGGATAGTGGGAGGTGTCTCTGCCGATGGCAAGGGATGGAATGAGATGAGCTTTAAGATCCCTTCCCACCCAAACCATTCTATGATTCTGTGATTCTCCATAAACACTGAGCTGGGAGGAGCAGCATGGAGGAGGTCACAGCTCTTGGACACCCAAGAGAGTGGTGTAAAGTCAGGGTGAGCAGGCAAAATGCTGGCTGGCAGCCCGCTGTGCCCTCAGTGCTCCTCCTCACCTCCCTGTCCCTGTGCTGCGGGGAGGAGGAGGAGCAGGGGAAGCCGCAGTGCAGGAGGGGACAGGGACAGAACAGGGACAGGGACAGAACAGGGACAGAACAGGGACAGGGACAGAACAGGGACAGGGACAGGGACGTGCCACACCCAGCCCAGCTCTCACCGGTCCCGCGTGTGCTTGTAGGCGGCATCCACCACCTGCCGGGCCTCGGCCACGCTGCTCAGCAGGGACGCGTCTGACAGCTCCAGCGGCACATCTGGGCAGGGAAAGGGGAGAGCAGAGGTGAGGGTGCTGCCAGGGAGCATCCCTGTGCCTCCAGCACCCGGGCACTGGGCACAGCAGTGCTGGAGGCGAGGGCTGCTCACTCTGCAGAGATGTGCACATAAGATATTCCTCAGGGGAGACTGAGAGTCTCTCCATCAGTGGAGGCTTCCAAGAGCCCCTGTGAGAGCTGCAGGCACCATCCCTCCTGCCCTTTCACAGCAGAGCAGGTGAACAGGGTGCCCAGAGAAGCTGTGGCTGCCCCATCCCTGGAAGTGTCCAAGGCCAGGCTGGACGGGACTTGGAGCAACCTGAGATAGTGGAAGGTGTCCCTGCCCATGGCAGGGGGTGGGGGGACTGGAAGAGCTTTAAGGTCCCTTCCAATCCCAACCATTCTGATTCTATAAGCAGCTCAATTTCCTCATGGCTTTCCCTAGCCCCTCCTGCAACCTCCTGCCACCCTCACTGCTCCCCTTCCTGCCTGGGGGAGCTCCCAAAAATGAATTTCACCCCCATCATCTGCTGGCTTGGGGTCACAGAACAGGAGGGGACAGGCCTTGATGGGCTTCTCTGAGTGGAGGTCAGCACTTTTCTACAGGTTCTAGGGAAGAAGAAAACTTCAGAAAATAGCAGAAAAGGGATGAATATCTCTCAAATCTCCCCAGATTCTTTTAAATGTCTTCCCTGAGTAGCCCTGAGTTCACCTCTTGGACAATCCTGATGAGAAAAATTTTTGCCTGGACCACCATTAGAGACAAATGGAAGGCCAGACATTTGCTTTCCATAGGGATTTGACATTGTAATTTAACAGGTGGAGGTCTCTGTATGTTTTGGAGCAGTGATTCAGAGCTGGAAGAGAAGGGAGTGACTGCCCCATCCCCACTCTCCACAGGCTCTGGTAGCTCTCCCAGGTGCTCATCCCTGGCACAGGGAGCAGGGAGGGATCCTCATTCCATGGGGATGGAGCAATGCTGGGAACTGCCCTCCTTTAACCTGATTTTAGAGAACCAGGTAGGATATGAACTGGTAAAACCCTGAAACAGCCAAGATTGGTGCCACAGGAGATACAAACTGTGCTCCTCTGGCACCTCTTCAGGGCTGTTCTCCTTCCAATAGGGTGATCCAGGCTCTTCCAGACTTAACTTTATCTTTCCCACTCAGAAAATCCCTTGATCTGCAAAGCCTGAGGAAAGGACAATACCATAGGAAAAGGATACAGATGCCTGGAACAGGTTGAGGATCACCAGCGATTCCAGGAAGATTTCTGCCTTCATTCCTGCAAAGGAACATAAGTGAAGACCAAGAACATGTGGATCCTGCCGTGTGTCACGAAGATTCGTGCCCACACCGAGGATGACATGTCAAGGGAGCTCATGTAGCATCCCCTGTGTCAAAGGAGCTCATGGAGCATCCCTTCTGTCAAGGGAGCCCATCCCCTTCCCAATGCAATGCTTCCAGGAGGAGGTGCACTGCCTGGGAGGTCCTTGCAGTGCCACATGGAAAGGGAGCTGCCTCCTGTCCCAGGGACACTCCCAGCACTGGTGGGAATGAGCTGGTTGGGACTTTGGGAGCAGAACCTACTGCCAGGCAGTAGCACTGAGCGTGCAAGGGAGAGCTGTGCAAGGGGCTGGAAGAGCTCAGGGGGAAGAGGAAAGAGCCAGAGCAGCACAGCAGGTCCTCTATGCCTCCAAGTTCTGTTTCTCTGCCTTTAAATTAAAATAATCTTCCTTGCAAGTAGTTGTGCACTTATAAGAGTCATGTTAAAACATATGAGGATTGTAGTCTCTTTACTCCTGACGTGCTTCAGATTGAGGATATTCCAATTAAAAGTTATACCAAAAGTTTGGAGGAAATAATACATCAATATTTAGAATTTTGTTATCTGTGTTTCTCAATAGACCCAGAGTGAAGCCAAGCATGAGCTGGGTATCACATTCCCATGATGATTATAAAATATCACATTTTTAGTTGTGTTTTAATGGGAATTTATTCAGTTAGTTTAGCTGCTCCTAGCTGTTCCTTTTATATGTGCTGCAGAAGGAGTGGGAAGTATTTAATAGCTGTTTAATAGACGTTTGAGATGTTTTTGCCCAAAGCTGACCCACTCACCTCCCAAGGATGCTCCAGAGCAATCAGCTCCCAGAGCCTTATGTACATTGCTGAGCACCCACCGTGGAGCTGCCTCAAAGGTAGCCCAGAGTGCGCCCTAAATTGCCCAACTAAACCCCCTCCCTATGGAGGAGCCCCTGCCGACAGCAGCAACGCGCTCCAGGCAATTCCTCGCTGCGCTCCAGCCGCGCCCGGTGCCCGGCGAGGGTGAAAGCTGCGGGAACCGCAGAGTTCAGCGGGATGCCTCAAATCCAGTCCCAACCCTCCAGACCCCACCACAGGAACAAACCCTCCCCGGGAGAAAAGCCGGAATGCCCGGGCCAGGCTCTCACCTGCGGTCCGCCGCCTCCTGCCTCCCCGCGGCCCCTCCCCGTCCGCTTTTATCTACCCGGCGTTATCAGCAGGGGCTGCCCCGGGGGCTCGGGAACTCCCCCGGGGTGGGCGGCCACGCCAGCACAGCATTCACTCGCACCCCACTGCCCGGCGGGGAGGCTTCTTTGCTCCTAACTGGATACACAGCCTGATGCTCCGGCGGAGCTTCCCGGGATTTTTGAGGGTGGAGATGTTACCACTTTGTTGTGGTTTAAGAGTCTTGAGCCCTTCTGGTGGTGTCTTCCAGGGACAAGGTTCCTTCCCCCATGGTGCTCTTCATCCTTTGCTGCTTTTAAAGGTCGAAAATCCATTTTCATTTCCACCCTTGGAGACACCTGCAGGGCCCAGCACTCCCCATCCTTCCTCCTGACGTGCTCTGCCCCGTGTCCATGTGGGTACACGAGAGCTGCTCCTTGTGCACTTCCCTGAGCAGGAGGAGGCACTGGGATGATGGTTTGAACAGGCATCACCCTCCAGCTGCTGGCCTGGAGCACAGGGCAGCCCAGACAGGTCTGGCCCCTGCACAAAGTGCTGCTGCAGTGGCAGCTCAGCTGGCAAAGCATCTCCTCTCCCTTCAGCCAAAGCCCCTCTCCCGGTGTGAGAGCAAATCCACCTGGATGGACAAATCCTGCTGTGCTGACAGGGCAGGGCAGGGGGGCACTGCTACATCTGTGAGGGATGTGTTTGGACACAGTGCTGTACAGGGGGCACAGGAGCTGCTCCTCAGTTCCTCCTGCCTCACTGCACTTTGCAATTGTGTTTGTCCTCATGGAACAAAACCTCCTTGGATCAGCAGCACTGACTGGGAGCAGCCGAATTCCTGCTGGGGCTCCCCAGGCCTGGTTGGATCTCTTTACCTGGCCCTGCCCTGCATGGATATCCCAGGACCCACAGTGGAAGTGGAGTGGTGCAGGTGGTGCAGTGCCTCTGGCAGTGACTCTGCAGGTGTGTCCATCCCCAAAGCTGGGCTCACCATCCCTGTCCCCAAAGCTGGGATCCATCCCTGAATCTGGGACCCATCTAAGACTGGTTTTGACAACCTGGAGGAAGTCCACTTGGAGGCCAGGAGAAGGCTGTGCTTGGTCAGCCTGGGTGAGGAGAAGGCTCTGGAAGCCTCACTCTTGGCTTAGACTTCTCATGGAAAGGCTGCAGAGAATAGAGAGCCGGGGGCTGTTCAGAGTGTCGAGGGATGGGACAAGAGGCAATGGCATGAGGTACTGCCAAGAAAATTCCCAGCATATGTAAGAAAAACACCCTTGAGAGTGGTGCAGTGCTGGGACAGGGCCTGGAGCTGGGATCCGCATCCTTGGGGATAATGCTCATTCAGTGAGACCCTGAGCAGCCTCCCCTGGCCCTCAAGGTGACCCTGACCCAGGAGACTCAGGAGGTGCCCCCAGCCCACCCCTTTCTGTGCGTGAGACAGAAGCAGTGTCTGCCCGAGCTCCCAGCTCCAGCACCAGCTTCAGCACCAGCTCCAGCACCAGCTCCAGCACCAGAACCAGCAGTTTGCACAACAGTGACCACAGCACGGCTCTTGTGCAAAGGGGGGTTTGTGCAAAGAGCTGGAGGGTTTGCAAAGCCACTCTCTGAGTCCTTCCCCTGCTGCATAAGCACCATATAGATGAGGATAAGGATTTTTCAAAGGCTACAGAGACAGTTGGAGCGTGTCAGTGCTGATAACTGTGTTTCACAATTAGAAACTTAATTCAGAGAATCAGACTGGTTTGGGCTGGAAGAGACCTTAAAGTTCATCCAGTGCCACCCCCTGCCATAGGCAGGGACACCTTCCACTATCCCAGGGTGCTCCCAGCCCTGTCCAACCTGGCCTTGGATACTTCCAGGGATCCAGGGGCAGCCACAGCGTCTCTGGGCACCCTGTGCCAGGGCCTCCCCACCCTCACAGGGAAGAATTTCTGCCCAGTATCCCATCTAACCCTGCCCTCTGGCAGTGGGAAGCCATTCCCTGTGGCCTGTCCCTCCATCCCTTGTCCCAAGTCCCTCTCCAGCTCTCCTGGAGCCCCTTTAGGCACTGGAGGAGGCTCTGAGGTCTTCCTGGAGCCTTCTCTTCTCCAGGTGAACACCCCCAGCTCTCCCAGCCGGGCTCCAGAGCAGAGGGGCTCCAGCGCCCGGAGCATCCCCCTGGCCTCCTCTGGACTCTCTCCAGCAGCTCCAGGTCCTTCCTGTGCTGGGCTGCAGGGCTGGAGGCAGCTCTGCAGGTGGCGTCTCACCTGTGCGGAGCAGAGGGGCAGAATCCCCCCCACACCTCTGCCCATGCTGGGATCAGGCCAGGCTCGGGGGGTTTCTGACACACGTGGCTGGGGCGCGTCCATGGCAGGGGTTTGGCAGTAGATGATCTTTAAGGTCCCTCCCAACTCAGACCATTCTATGATTCTATGTTGAGTTTCTTATTCACCAGCCCCTCCTAGTCCTTCTCTTCAGGGCAGCAGCTTTCCATCCATCCATCCATCCATCCATCCATCCATCCATACATCCATCCATACATCCATCCATTCTCTTCCCAGCCTGGGAAGAGAATGGGCTTGGGCTTGCCCTGACTCCCATGTAGGACCTTGCACTTGGCCTTGTTAAAGGCCATGAATTTCACACAGCCCCACCCAGCTCTCCAGCCTGTCCGGGTCCCTCTGGATGCCCCATCCCTGCCCTCTAGTGTGTGAAGCCACCACAGATCTCAGTGTCACCAGGTCACTGCCCAGGGTGCCTTTGCTCCACTTTGTCACTGATGAAGATGTTAAAAACACCAGCCCCAACACCAACACCAGAAACATCAAACTGCTCTAAAAAAAAAAAAAAAAATTTGCTCTCCAACTGCTTTAGAAACCATCAAATTGGGGTTATGAGATGCTTTGTCTCTTAAATGTTCACTTTCCCTGGGGACCATGATCCTGCTCTCAGATCGTGGGAAAAGCCCTGGGCCTGGCTGAGCCTTCTGGTGAGAGCCAACACAGGCACCAAACCCTGTAGCTCAGAGAGACCACGTGCTGCTCCTCTGGAGAGTGCAAACAGGAACAGAGGTGCCATCCACACCTGGGCTGTAGCACAGCATTCAAAGCCAAGCACAACATCTGGATTATATTCACATTTTACCTTTTTTTTGCTTTCTTGTAGCCTCCTGTGTTTAGCTACAACAGCTTGAGGGTCTTAACCCTTTCTCATGGAGAGTTCTGAGCTTTGCTGTACAGCCTGCCTGGGGTTGGGGAACAAACCAAATTAGGGAGACTTTGCTGAATGATGGGTCTGTTCTATCACAGCAACGTTTACAGGAGGCAGAGACACAACACACACCTCATGGTCCCAGGGGCTCAGCTGGGCAAGGAAGATGGAAGCACCAGGCGCGAGGGAGCCAAGCAGGCACTGGCTTCACACCATCTCTGGCTCTGGGTGGCTGCTTTTCTTCCTAAAGGTTTTGTTCAATTCATCCCGAGGAACTGATAAAAGCAAGACAGTTTCTTTCAAAAGACCTTGAACAACTCACTTAGGAAACTGCAGTTGGTAAATTCAGTTAGAGCAGCAACGACTTCCTTTGTGGGAGGACAGGCTACAGATAAAGTTCAGCTTCAGATAAAGCTCCCTGATGAGTTTCATCATTGAGGCTGCTCCAGAATCCCTAGAAACTCCATCAGAGCTGCAGCACTTCATCATTTCCAAAGCCTTTGGTCTGTCCTTGCCCTGACTCCTGCCCACCACAGGACACAGGGCCTCACTGAGGTATCAAGATCCTTGTGGAATATTTCTCTCTAAGGAGCAGCAGCTTCCCAACAAGTCCTTCCTGTCAGGGGAATTCTGGAGAATCCCCACTAAACCCCCGAGTGACTTTTGCCACTTTGGCTGGATTCCCAGAGACTTAAGGTGCCAGACCACACCACTGACCCAATGCTTACCCACTAGTGGCCTTTGCAGAGCCACCACAGATCCCAGTCTCCATTTTCCACTGATGGGACCATGAGGCATCAGCCACCCAGGGAGTCATAGGAACAAGGTACAGAGCCAAGACCTGTGGCCTGACCTCAGAGCTTTTGGGATTTCCTTGTTTTACCCTCTTTCAGCTGATGTATATCGAAGTTGTTCCCACTGGAGGAGAGGGGGAAAACATCTTTTTCTTCTCCTTTCTTGGGGTCAGGTTCCCAGAGAGCAACTTTGCTCAGTTCAACACCTTCCAGGCAAACAGGCAGAGTTACAGCTCCCAGAAAGGCTGGAGAAAAGCTCAGCCTGTCTCCAGCATTTCCACCTCTCTCTGGCCAGACCAGAGACCACACAGGACTGCGATCCTGCAGAACAGAGCAAGAGCAGCTCCACACAGGAGGACAGGACATGGAGTAACCCAGACTCACGTGTCTGCCATGGCGGCACTACAAGATCAATATCAATACTAATGGTACTTCTGGTCGTACACATTTAGGCTTCTGCACAGGGCAGTAAACCCAGAACAACCCCAAACTGGGAGTCACACAGAGTGCCAGTGTCCAGCCCAGGTGCTCTAGGAGGCCTCGTGCCCACAGCCCTCGCTGTGCCCTGCACCCCCAGGCAGCCACCTCAGCCCCTGCCCTTCACCTCGCAGCCAGGGGCACCCACAGCCATGTCTGTCCCTCTCAGAAGGGGACACAGAAGGTGCAGAACATCGAGGTACAGGTGATTGGTATCATTTCCCCACCCTCCCAAAGAAGCATCACTGAATCTTTGGCTTTTTTTAAGGAAAATGTATTTTTGTGAAAATAGACTTTATTATAATAAAATTTGATATTAAATAAAAACATAGCATACCACCACCACGCTGTGCTGGCACCACTCACATAACTGCCCTGCTCAAAACAAGGACCCACAGGAACATGCAGAGAAAGAAACAGGGGGAGGGACAGAAACCATGGCAAAAACACCTCTCCGTGGCTTGGACAGGGATGTGTTCAACTCCAGGAACGCATGGTCTCCTATGGGAACAGCTGCGAACTCCCCATGCCCAGCCCTGCTCTCCCAAGGCTCATGGAAACAGCCCAACGGAACCGCGGGAAGAGGCAGACGGACAAATAAATAAATAAATAGATGGAGAAATAAGTTAATCGATAAATAAATAAATAAGGCGGAGTCCCCAGCCAGTGTGTGGTCAAGGTGAACCAGGCAAGAGCAGCTGACAGCAGCCCCCCCACCAGGCTGAAGAACCGATCCCCGCCGGGGCATCGCTCCTTCCCCCGGGAATCCTCGTGCTGGAGGCTGCCTGAGGCAGTGTGGGATGCTCCGAGGCACAGCTGCGTATTTACAGGGTTACAGTACAAGTAAGAACTCACTCATCAGCCCAGAGACAGCGAAGGGGAGTCATAGGAACAGAAAAGTGCAAACTTTCTTTGCAGGAAGTGAAGGAGTTGACACGACCTCCTTTGGAGCAGAGAAATACCAGGGTGTGGAATACAGGGGATCTCTCCTAAGGGGCCGGGGCTTTGCTGGGAAAAGCCAGTTAGCTAACTTACAGCCAGAATATAATCCTTAAATCAAAATATTTACAGGGAACCAGTGCACCGAGGGCTGCCGGGAGCAGGACACGCTGAATCCCAGAGCTGAGCCCTCACGCCCCAGAGCCACTGTACCCCTGGGCACTCTCAGCTCCCACACCTTCCAGAGTTTTCTCTATTCAACACACACTTCTTCCCTATGAAAACCATCAGCTTACTGCAGAGGGCTTCTCCTGAACTCTCAGTCTCTGGGACTGCTTGGGCAGCCTGGATTGAATAAACTCCTGGTTAGGTTTTCTTATTGGACCCAAGTTTTCTGAAGAGGTTTTTCCCTTTGAAGAAGAAGCCTCTCTTCTTTTTATTCTGCCCAGGTGCATCACTGCAGGAGAGGAGGGCCTGCTCTGGACACTGCTCACCCAGGACAAGGCAGGAAGGTAGTGGAGGAGGAGGAGATGGAGAGGAGTCACTCTGATCAACAGATCCATCTGGATTTAGCTGGGTGGGAAAAAGAGAAAAAAGAAAAAAGGAGAAGTTAGAGCTGCTGAAAGAGGTCACACCAACATAAACCTCAGTGAGAGAATCCTGCCCTATCCCCACCAGTCTCCTCTAGGTACGTGCAGATCCATTTAGGAAATTTTCAGTGGATTTAAATTTTTGTACTCATGGCCCAGATCCTGCCTGAGCTCAGACTTCCTAATTCTTGAATTTTGGGCTAAGAACAGGACAGCACCACTAAGGACTTTGTAAAAGATGCTGCTCCACAGCTGAGTAAGTGAAGCAGCTCCTGAGAACATGGACGGAGACAGGGATTGATGCCATCCATGGATGCCTCAGCCAGGGAGCCTGCTGGGCTCCCAGCACACTCTGGGACAGGAGCCAGGACATTAACAAACACAAATTTAACAAGAACAAGGGCTGTGCAAGACCTCCAGAAGCTCAAGGAGACTGGCTAAGCCCTGATGCTTCTCAGCATTGACTGTGACTGCCATGGTAAGAAGAGAAATTGGGGGTCCTGCAGCTGCTCAGCATCCAGCAGATCCAGAGGCAGGAGGGGTAGAAAGTCAAGTGCTCTGCAGTGGCACCAATAATGGAGAAGATCATGATGGAGCAGGACAGGGAGAAGTCTTGGATCAAGTGGCATAAAGCAACGTGCCTGAGCCACCCAAGCGTTTGAGAAGGGACCCACCAATCCCAAACAGGGCTGTTCCCTTCGGAAAGGGCTTTTGGAAATCAGGATGTGCCCTAATCCTGGGCTCAGTTTCCTCTTCACAAAGCACGGACAGCAGCAGCCTTCCTTCCATGATCCCTCCTCACTGGGTTTAGGTGTCTGGACAATTCCCAATCTGGCAGGGCAAGCATTCCCAAGAGGCTGCAAAGTTCCCCAGCTCTGGGTTTCTGAGGGCTGGCAGAGCCTTAGTGCCACTGCCTTCTCTTCCACACAGCTTCCAAGCTCCAGCTGTACATCCTGTCTTGGCATTACCAAAAGCACATGGTGAGAATGGCTGGAACTGTGCCAGGGAAGAGCCCTCTGGACACTGGAACATCACACCCTCAGCATCTCTGCTCGGGTCCCACGGAGTCCCTCCTGGGTCTGCAGCAGCCACAGTACCCAGAGGGAAGCTGAGCTGGCGACAGTGGCAGCAGGACCCTCTGCCTGGGGTGGAAGCTGTCCTGAAGATCAGACACCAGCTAGGAACTGTGTGAGGATCCCAGCAGCTGCCCCTGGGCAGGACTGGATGTGCCTTATCCTGGTCCTGCTCGGCATTGAGGGAACGCAGCTGGAAGAGGCCGAGGCACAGCCAGAACGTTGCTGCCTCACTCTGGCACAGCCACACTCGTGCTGTGGGGACTTATTTTGAAGTTTCCTCAAGTGGAAAGCAAAAGCAGCCCTGCTCTGTCCCCCTACTGCTGGCCTAGCACCCACCTCCTGCGGGACCAGGAGCATCCAGAGCTCTCCTCCCCTCACGGGTGGAAGCTGTGCTGTTCCAGGCTGCTGCAGGAAGGATGCACTTCTGGCCCAGGACGAGCAGAAACCCCTGCCTGGGGTCAGACAGCACCTGCAACACCCAGGGAGTCAGTCCTGAGCAGGCAGGAGCACAGGGAGCTCTGGCTTGGAGTGAAGTGAACCCTCCCAACTCCGCAAAGTTGACTCTCAACTTCTGCCTCACAGCAATGACTGAACTGTGCCACTGCCATCAGACTCTCCCCCACCTGAACTCCCTCCCACCTCTCTCCATGACAGTAACCAATCCCATGGCTGACTTTTCCTGAGCTCACACTCTCTGTTCACCTGGAAACGTTCCATGCACTTTCCAAGGCACCCCTGTGACTTTTGAGTGTGCAGAACTGTGCCCAAAGGCCAGCTGCTGCCCAGGACATGCTGCAAGATGTCACACATGCTGATGGATAGCACAGCCTGGCCCTTGGCAAAGCTGCACTCTGCCTGCAAGGTCCTCTCCAACCAATGCTGCAGCAGCAACTGCAACCTCTGCTCTCCTGGCAGCTCCCTCGTGCCAGGAGCAGCACTTGGTGCAGATGGTTCTGGTGTTAGCCAGGCCTGAGGAGTCTGGGAATGAACCTGAGTGAATCCAAATGAACCATCTGCAGCCAGAAATACAGGATTTATGAAGGCAAAGAGAAAAAGGAAGCCAGGTGAGAGCTAACTTGGAGCCCACTGGCTTAGCTGAGAACAAAAATAAGAATTCCCAGATTCTGGTCCAGAAACTATTTATGATTCGTGCAATGAAGAACCCTTGGATAAAATGCCCAAAAGCACAAGGCTAACATCAGAAGCGGCTCACCAACACTCAGGGAGTGATGTGGGAGGGATGTAAAGGGCCCCTCTGCAGCCAGAGCAGGGGAGGCTCTGCCCATGCACCACTGGAAACCACTTTTCAGGCAAAGGTGTAACAGTTTCAGGACAGACCTGAAGTGGCCTCACAAACAATTTCTCCTGCAGAGTTGTGCATGAAAAGCTCTGAGAGGCAGGTACACAAACCAACTCACAATGTCACAATTCTTTACTGGAGTAAGGACACTGCATCATCAACACCATTGTCAAATATCCAACAGCTAAAAGGAAGTGCCAAGCAGTTTCCTGCCTGTGCCTGGAAGTCCTGCTGTGGATTCCCAGCTGTGGAACAGGATGTCCAGGCAAAGTTCCACACACAGAGGCACCCTCACACACAAAAATATGTGCAGATATTCTCAGAGGTCTCTATATGGCAGAAAAGCAAAAAAACCAGTCACAGACTCATCTGGTAAGAGAAAAATCATATTAAAATTGGGGGTTCTTCTCTAAGATAAACAAAGAAAAAACTGCTTTGTCAAGATCCTCATACAAGTTCTTAGAGTGGATAAACCGAAGAGTGATGCCAGATTTTAGGGGGTGGTTTCAGTGCTCTCTCAGCTATTAGTGATTTACACAATTTCTGAAAAACAACATTAGAAACTAAGGAAAACACAGATCTGCTCCCAAAGTCCCCCAAAACCAGCGACATTACCCACCCAGCCCCAGAACAATTATCCACACAAGGTTGATTTTAGGGACGAAATGTTACTATTTTCTTAAATTGATGGTGGGCAGGGGCTTTTCAGGACTGTTTTCAGGAAGGAGTAAAATCTAGAAGGAAAAATCCCTGGCTGAACATGGAGTGTGCTCAGCCTGAGCAGGATCTTGCACAGGCCAAACGAAGCTTTGGCTGTTGATGTGAACAGAAGGGCCAAGCTAAACTACAGAGGAGGTCCTTCCCAAACCTGAATATCCAGCACAGTCCCATCCTGGTCCTCAAAACCACCAGATAATTGTTCCAACCAACTCCACTTCATGTGCTAAAAGGTAATGGTTTGTCTTTTAACACAGAACCCACATGGCAGGGTCTGACATCAGATCTGAAGGTGGATTTGCCAGCACAGTCCCAAACCAGCCCCAAACCAGCTTGTCAAATACAAGCAAGAAAAGGAGCCAGCTCAAGGTGCAGGAGCCTTTGAGGTGCTGGGCTGGGGGGGGAGGTTGAAGGTCTTCTCACACACTTACATGGTTGCTCTCTATGTACCATTCATAGCTATCACTGCACTCTTCTCTTCCTCATTCTCTGAAGAAAAGAACCGTCCCGGGAGCGTAACACAGGCAGAAATAAATACATGACATCAATTAGAATCAAACACTTTCTGAAGGTGCTTTACAATCAGTCTTTGACAGAAACGGCATGTTACTGATGGAAAAATATTCCTTCAACAGGAGCAGCGTTAACGAGTGTTTTGGGCCCTGGTTGTGACCAGAACTTCTTGGATCCTCCTCTTTGTGCTGTTATTTTTTTGTTGTTGTTTATTCTAATCCCTCAAAGTTGTCAGTTTGTAAGTTCAATTGCTTCACCTTTTCAGTTGCCAGCATTAAGATTTACTCAGAAATAATTCAAAATGATCCACCTGCCCCAGTTCAATTTGGAAATAAATTGTCCTTATTCTCAGGCTTCTGGCAGGGCAGCAGGGAAAAGGGAAGTGTGAAGAACAGACAAGGTGAAAATATGAAATCCAAGAAGTTACAAGTGATTTAGAAATCACTCATGATCCTACTGGAGAAGCTTCTGTTGCAACTGGAATGCACTTTAACCAAGTCCAAAGCTCTGCCCTGGTGCACACACAGGGGATCCCTGAGGTGCCAGGGCTCAAGCTGGGACTGGGACTTTGCTGGAAGCCTGCTCTGCCAACAGCAAATTGAACAAGCAAGTTCCTTAACTCTGTGGGATGAAAGTGCCACTGGAGTTTGAAAAGCCCCAGGCATGCGAGTTCATTCTAGCTCAGGGATGGATACGGAATATGTCCTTTACAGGAGATACTTCTTCCTCCTGACTTCCCCACCAGGTTTTCTGCCCTTGGTTTGGGATGCCATGATTGCTGTGACAGCCAAAACCTCCATGGGGTCAGGTTCTGTCTCCTGAGTAATCACTAAACACATTAAATGCAGTTAATTAATGCTAGTTTGGCCCTGAGCAGGTTAAATATACCACTTTTAACAGGGGGCAAACGTGCCCTTCATGTTTGGAAGCTGTTTAGAGAGATCTGGATTGCAGAGCACAAGCAGGGGGAGTGCCAGGAGTGCTGAGCCAGAATCCCCTGGGACAGGTATCCAGGGGAAGCAGGGAGGCAGCAGGACAGTGGCCAGGCCAGCATGACACAGAAGCAGCCAAAGCGCAGCCATGCCTACAGAGTTCAGGTTGATTCCCTCTGAAATAAAATTGATTTAATCATCATCAATTGAATTTTCCAAGTCCCCACACTACAGAGAACAGCAGTTCATGGATCAGGAGAGTACCAAAAGTACCAAATTTAACAGGATCCTGCTCTGCAGACCCAAAGTCAGAGCCAGTGCAAGGGGAAGCTCCCTTGGATCTCTAGTACAGAGGACTGGACACAAATGGAAAGGTCTGAAGGGCAGGCAAGCCTGAAACATGCATATTTTATATGGGCTGTTTTTATCACGATTGAAAGGCATTTCTCTTTAAAAACAGTGTCATGAAACAAAGGACAAGAAAGAGCGCCCAACCTTCAGCATGCAGGGATATGTGGGCCAAAGTGCTGCGTCTAGGGAACCAGTCACTCACTGCTGAACTCAGCAGCACAGAGCTAAGTGGGTTTGGCTTTGCAAACCCTTCACACCTGCAAGTGGCAGCCAAGGTTACTTGAACTCCCCCCTGGTTCATGGGGGGGCCCAGACTGGGCTGGAATAACGACCTCTGCAGTCTGAAATAGGCCCTGTGGCTGCTGGCTGATGCCTGAGGGAAGGGGAACATCTGCAGTAAGTTACACTTGGAATTCCACCTGGTTTCACTTTACTGGTTCAGGTCTCCTTTGGCACCTTCTATTCCAATAGATGAGTAATTTGGGAAGAGTAAATAATTTTGAGAGGGGAAACTGAAGAAGGAAGCCCACTCTGCACCCTTGTTAAGCCCAGGGAAGTCAGACTTGTGCAACCTCAGGACTCTTAAGCCCTGTCAGTACCAGCTCATTAACCTGGGATTCCCCAGCATGGACCAATAACCTCAACAGGGGAGCACGAGGACCCCAGAGAGTGCTGAGGTCAGAAGGTGATCCAGCAAACTCATGATCTCATATCTGAGCCAGACCTGCTCTGCCCGAGAAGACATCGAGGCTGGGGTGCAAATGCTGTACGCACAAAGCCTGGAATGCCTGGAAGCAAGGGATGGGGCTGAGGTGAAGGGAGAGCAGGCAGCATTTCAGGATAGAAAGGGGAGGTGGGTACAGAGAAAAGCAAGAGCTGAGCATGAAGAACAGGCCAAGGAATGCTGCAGAGAGCAGGAAAGCTGGGGTGGCACTAGGGGGGAGTTCAACAGAGCGGGATTCAGGACCACCTATGTCCCCAAGGATGGCTCAAAGCCAACCTGCTCCGACTCAAGTGGGGCGGGCACCACCTGACAGGGCCAACAACCTCCCAAGAGGGACTGAAGGTTGAGCCCATGTGACCAAGGTGGGTCCCTCCTGCCTCCCACTCCAGAGTGACGCAGCCCAGGAGGTTCAGGAATGACGAAGGAGCTGCTGCACTTTTGGCCTCAGCCCTGGGATGACCCAAGACTCCCACTAAAGTGTCTGTTCCAAGAGCCTCAGCAAAGTAACACAAGGGGTTAACAACCTTTGAATTCCCTGCATCTGGAAGATGCTTAGGAAGTTGCAGGATCCATCCCACAGATCTGTTTGGGAAACTCCTCAGTGTGTTTTGAATTTATCCAGAAGCACCTTGGCCTGGATTAAGATGTATCTAACTCATGGTGGGTGCAAGAGCATTGGTGTTTGGGTGTTGTTAACTCCAGAACTCTTTGGCAGGGATACGTGTGTATTTAAGGACTTTCATGGGCCTGGGGAGCTGGCTGAACTGCTTTGCTTCCAGCAGGATTTCACCACTGATCATTCAGTGGATCTAAACAATGTGCTGGTGGGATCTGGGATGCTCTTTGCTCACCTGACCACAATGAGACTGAGGCCCCAGCAGGTGTTATTGCTTTGTGCCTCTTTCTGCACTACAAATCTTTGGGAAGAGCTCCCAGCACTCCCTTCTACCCCCTGAGCATCTCCTGTGGGATGAAGGGGCTGCATGCAGTAAATTCAGTGATTCCATGGATGCTGCATGCTGTGCAATGCCCAGGCTCCAGGCACATCCCAGCCTAGCAGTGCCATGCAGTCACACACCTTACCTGGCTCTCAGCACTCAGTGGAGAAGCTTCTTTATCTTTGCAGTGCAATTCCTCGGCCACGTCTCCATCCAAAGGGACAGCTTCCAAGAAGTTGGATGGGACAAGCCCTCTCTGTTGGTTCAGCTCTCCCTGCAAGATTAACAATCAGTTCTCACATCTGGTTTCCTGGAGAAACAACAACTCGAGGTGCAGTGGCCTGCAGAGAAGGCCGGGCTGTGGGCTGAGACAAGTCCAGAACACCCCCCTGTTGGGAGGATCCTCAGCAAATTCCACAACTCACATCCTTGCTTAGTTCTGGAACAATTCAGAGCACAGACACACAATAGAGTAAAGAGAAGAGATCGCAGCAAGCCATGACAAAGGTATTCCTTAAGCAACATGGTCACTTCTACAAATTCAAAGAATCTCCACTGCCATCCTGGAATATGACTGTGCCATGGGCTCTCCAGAGGCCTTTGATTTGCCCTGGTATTTACTGATGTCTTTAAAGAATGAGGCACTACTGGTACAATGTCCTGTAGGCATTGCATCCATGATCACAGAGGGCCAGAGCTGCATTACTGTATTCCTAAAAAATTGTCTCTAGAAGGTGGTTGGTGAGACAAAACCCACCCCAGCAATGCTGTTTGTCCAACACTACAAAAGAATCAAACCAAACATTTCCAGTGATGCCTTGGACTTAACCTGGAGCTCAACCCCAACTTTGACGTGTGAAGACACACTGCCTGCCATGCAGGAAAAGGTGGATGATCCAAGGACCAGGGTTCGTGTTTAGCGTGCAGCTGGAGGGCAGGCACAGCCCCAGGAATGCATTTGCTTCCTTGGGTCACCATTCCAGCCTCTGCCCCAAGTGTCTGAGTGCCTGGTGAGTCAGCTCAGAGCAGGGGCTGGTTCAGCTGACATGCATGGAAAAGTGCAGGTGAGGCTTTGGGAAACTGCAGGCAAGTGATGCCAAGAAACAAACTCAGAACCACTGGGATATTTAAGGGCCACAAAGGTGCTCCAAAGGCTGCAGCCCCTCTGCTCTGGAGCCAGGCTGGGAGAGCTGGAGGTGTTCACCTGGAGAAGAGAAGGCTCCGGGGAGACCTCAGAGCCTCTTCCAGTGCCTAAAGGGGCTCCAGGAGAGCTGGAGAGGGACCTGGGATAAGGGCCTGGACAAGGGGGAATGGCTTCCCACTGCTGGAGGGCAGGGATAGATGGGATATCGGGACTGTCAGGGTGGTGAGGCCCTGGCACAGGTTGCCCAGAGAAGCTGTGGCTGCCCCTGGATCCCTGGAAGTATCCAAGGCCAGTCTGGACAGAGCCTGGAGCACCCTGGGATAGTGGAAGGTGTCCCTGCCCATGGCAGGGGGTGGCACTGGATGAGCTTTAAGGTCCCTTCCAGCCCAAACCATTCCAAGATTCTGTAATATTGGATTTGCAGCAGGAGCATGGAGTGCCAGGAACAGGCTGCCCTGTCCTAAGTAGAGATGGGTCTATTTTTTTCCCAAAAGCAGAATACTTTGTTCCCTGATTTCTGCTTCCCTGCCACTCCATGGACTCCAACAATTTCTAGTGTAGCCACAGGACCTTCCCAAGACTGCACTTACATAATAGAATCCATCATCATCCATGGACCCAAACACAGTGATAACATCCCCGGCACTGAAGGTCAGTTCAGCCTGCAAACAGTGAGAGAACAGAGGTCACAGGAGAAACACTGCCTGGAATTTTTCACCAGGAACACAAGCTTCCCTGGGGCTTCTTGCCCAATCTCACCCCAAGGGAAGGAGCCCACTGTGTTTAGTCTTGCAGGACCAGAATGCAGGAGAGCAACTGAAGTGGATAACTCTGGAATTCACTGCTAAGGAAGCATTTCCTAAATTAAATCAAGAGCAAAGCCTGTTTTTAAACCAATTTTAATAAGGCTTCAAAATAGTACCTACCACCTGCTCTGGAAAGGTGCTCTGAGGACAAGCTGAGCAAGCACCAGAAATACCTTTGATTTCTTTAAATATAATTACAAATGCTGCTCCCTTGGATGAGCCTGTTCTGTATGCAGCACTCAGGGATTAGTCACTAGCAGGAATGCATACAAGTGGGGATATTTAAGCTGGACACAGAGCAGGACCACAGCACACTGTGAGCCATCGCTGTCACACCCTCTGTCCTGGCAGACACTCCAGCACACACTATTTTGGGCACAAGGCCAAAGCCCAAGTGTCACCAGTCTCTCCTAATGGAAAAATCTGCTCAGTGGAGGCTCCAAACAGACCAAGTCCCACACAAGACACTCTGGCACTTCACAAGGGTAAGCTGCAAGGAACCTCCTTCCAATTTATTCACTTTATTATATTCCTAGTCTTTAATTTAGCTCTGGAGGCTGCAGGTCCCTCCTGTGGAGCGTCTCCCACAGAACTGCACCACCTTGTTTTAATAATTTGAGCTCCTTGTCCACAAGGAAGGTTCTAGGAAGTGCAAATCACTGCAAAAAGTACGGTCATCTCCTTGGGACAAGGGCTCAGAGGTGTCCTGTAGTTGGATACATGCTTACATTTTATCTCTCGGAAGATATTCCACCATCCCTAAAGCACTCTGTCCTCAGCTCCAGGAGGCACTCAGCTGGGACGGCAACACTCCCTGAACTGTGCCATCTCTTGGCCAGGCACTCCTTTGTGGATCCAGGGAAAGGATCTGAACCCAAACCCGTGCTCATGTTTGCTCAGAGTGGGCTAACACAGCTATGGAGGACCAGAGATCACAGCATGTGCTCATCTCCTTTTGCAGAAACGATTCTGCATTGCCACCTTTCCACCTGGAACAGGATTTATCCACAAAAATACTGTTTGGATTAGATCCTTCCCTGTTTAGATTACATCCCTCCCCATCCCTAGAAGTGTCCAAGGCCAGGTTGGATGGGGCCTGGAACACCCTGGGATAGTGGAAGGTGTCCCTGCCCAGGGCAGGGGGTGGAATGAGATGAGCTTTAAGGTCTCTTTCAACCCAAACCATTCCATGATTCCTTGTATGTAGGGATTGCTTGAAAACAAGAAGTTTGAAGACTGGTCAATAAAATTGGAGCTATATCTTCTTGCTTGAATGAAGACCTACACAGGTATTTAACACAAAAGTCCTGCTCACATTAAGTGTCACAAGTGCTTTCAAAGTCTTAAGCAGGCTTTTCCTTTTCCTTGAGTGTTTCCTGGACCAGTTGCTACCAGCAGGATCGGCTTCCTCCTACCCCAGATCTGTTCAGTCCTGCCTACTCACTCAAGGATGCCAGGAATACCCACACAGTTTCACTGAGACTCTGGTTGGACCAAAGTGCTGAGTGTCTTGGGATAGAAGGAAAAAGAGAGAGGAAAAAGAAACCTCTAAAAGGGGTGAGCAGCTGGTGGTTACCTCCACATCTGCGTTTGGAGAGCTCTCCTTAGGGTTGTAGTCAAAGGCAGCCACCATCCTGTGAGGAGTCAGCAGCTCTGCTTCAAGGTCTTTAGGTTTATGTCCTGCAGGACAACAATAAAATATTCTGAGCTGGAAATACTAATGCTTTGGGATGAAATCCCAAATCACAGCAACTCCTTTACCATTCTTGCAGTGGTCTGAGCAAAAAGTCTATGGAGAGAAACTGAGTGGTGAGAGACCTTAGAGACATTTGGAAAAGCAGTTTTCTGACCTCCTCTATCACCTCATAAGCACAGAAGTGGGGACATCCCCCCATCCCAGCCATCCTGGTGTTCTACCTGTATGGATAGCAATGTTTTATTTTATGTTTCCTATTTACACACACACAGACACACAGAACTGTCCCTTTACAGTGTCTTGAAAGGACATTTCTCCTCCCACCACACAAAGGTCTGCTACTGAGCTACAAAATTTATCCTCTAAGTGCTAGGGAACAGCACACAGGGAAGTGCAGGCCTTGCCATCCAGGGAACAGGCTGCACTCCCACAACCTCCTGCCTGCTCAGCCCCGTTACTTACAGACCTGCTCTGAGCCTACAAAAGCCAAGTCTGGTGCTACAGAAACACACATTCATGGATTTAAACCCTGCTTCAGGGCAGCACTGGATGGGCGGGCAAAGGGTTTGCAGGCTTGGCCTCTCTGGCCATCAGCAAGTGATGCACCTCAGCAGAGTGCCCTCTCAATGCACCTTGGAGCTTAAGGGCCACAGCATGGGATGAGCAAGAGATTTCCCAGCTCCTCTGGAGCACAACCACGTGTGCCCTACCCCTGCCAGCACCCCCTGCTTAGCAAAGGACTCTGCACTCACTATGAAATTAAATGAACTTGTTAGAGTGCTCTGAAGCAGCACCACAGGGTCTCACACTGATCCCTGACCACTAAATACATCTGTATTTCGATCAAGCATTACCTGCTCACAGCAAGAAATTCTCACCTGGAGGAGACTTGTACTTCTCCTGTTTATCCAGCCCTGCTGGGGAAGAAAATGCCTCATCAGTGAAAGTTTGTCTCCCAAGAGTGACCACACGACACAACTGACAACAATAAAAAGAACAAAGACCAAGGCAGCAAACAACAGAAGCAAACTGTTCATGCAACTCAAAGTCTACGCCAGTAACTGGGACTCAGGGACATAACAAGAAGCAGAGGTCAAGCTTCAAAACTATAAAAGACATCACTGTTGTTAAAAACTTAACACCAGCACAGGGATGGGCTCTCTTTCCTCTTCCTAGCAGTCGTACAGAGACAAACATGTGAGGGTCCTGAAAGCAAGTAGTAAAAATTCAATGCAGACTGTAATCCTATTGCAAAAACCAAAGACAAAGCAGTGGGTGACACAGACCTTTCTTGGAGCGTCTGGGTTTTGGAGGAGGGACGGTTTGGCGGCGTGGAGGTGGAGAAAATGTGCCATTTCCTTAATAAAAACACCAAAAAAGCAAATAAATAGACAAGAGAAACAGACAGTGAATGGAAAGTGAAAAGCATCCTGAAGAGTGAACAGGGAACAGAGTAGATAACGTGCCTCCCCTGGGAAGCTGACACCGAGATTTCTGCAGGCAAAGCCCAAATCTCCAGGCCTCGTATGTGGAGTCAGATGAGGCATGATCCACATGCCAAATACACAGAGAATTCCACAGAGAAATCTACACCGTGCTTATGCCTTTTAGCCATTCCACAGCTCACAGCAGACAAGACTTGGCTGCTCATTATCCTTCAAAAGCAGCATCATAAGGACAAAATAAAACCTTGTACCATAACATCTGAAAAATGCGAGGTGAGGTGACACCAACTCACTCAGGTGGGAAGGGATCTGGGGAGGTCTCTAGCTAAAACTTCCACACTGAGCGGGATCAGGACTGGATGAAATCCAAAATGAACCTGCAAGAGTGCCCAGACTATCCCCTCTGAAGCATTTCCTTAGTCACAAGGCTGTGATAGCAGTTCATGGCAGCAGGAAAACAGCAGAGGCACAGCCAGCCTGGCTGCCAAGGACTCAGAGAATCACTATGGTTGGAAATAACCTTTAAAAACATCAGGTCCAGCCCTCACCTGGCTGTACCCTCCTGTCAGGGAGCTGTGGAGAGCCAGAAGGGCCCCCCTGAGCCTCCTTTTCTCTGGGCTGAGCTCCCTTTTCTCCAGGCTGAGCCCCTTCCCCAGCTCTGTTCCCTTCCCTGGACACGCTCCAGCCCCAGTGTCCTTCTTGTCATTGAGGGGTCCAGAACTGACCCCAGGATTCGAGGTGTGGCCCCACCAGTGCCAAAACTACAGTCACTCCCTGCACACACACATATAAGGTACATCTTTTTGACTACCACCACCCTCCTGAAAACTTTTGCACCCTTCATGTTTAATGAAGTCTCAGGGCTATTAAGTTCCTTTACTCTTCCAAGAGTATGGAGTGGAGCAGGGCAGAGAGAGCTGTGTGTATCCACAGAGGGACAAAGGCCACCACAGGCATCCAGCCATCTCTGGCACTGGATAACACACACAGGAGAAAGAGTATGGATGTGAAAAACACCTTACTCAAATCTCCTCTCCCTAGACACAAGAGGCCAAAAGACAAACCAACCCAAAAAATCATACAGTAAAAACATCAGGTTCCTTCAACCCCTGTACTCCTTAGGATCAACCTTCCAGGGACCTCTTTTAGGAGCTGGGCACTGTCAGCCCCTCAGATAATAGAAAAGTTTGGGTGGGAAGGGACCTTAAAGATCTAAAAACCTTTTAGGGTTGGATACTGGGTCTCCCTGGCACGGAAATGGGAACAAGTTGGATTGCTTCTTTTTTTCTTGCGTTTTCTTTTCTTTGGGTTGGTTTGGGGTTTTTTCCCAGCTCAGGCATGTCAGGGCTTACCTCTGCCATGATCCACACTTGTTCTGTTTTACACTGCTGAACTGGTAGGGAAATGGGCCAGCCAAACTAGGAATTTCCTGGTGTTTTAACAAGTGGAGCAGATTCAACAACTGGCACTGGCAGCAGAGGATGCACAGAGGAGTGCAGGTTGAGAGGTGGGAGGGATGAGGGACAGGCACTGGGACACCAGTATTGACAGAAGGGGCACCTCACAGCCACTGAGCCTGACTCAGCCTGAGCTGTGCAGGCTGCACTTCCCAGGGATGCTCCCCCTCCTCTCCGAGTACACGAGTGGAAAGGAACAGGAAAGTCTCTGCAGTGCACAAAGCACTGACCACATACTTCAGGGACTAAGGAGGAACTCAAAGATCAGGTTTACTCCTTGTACACTCCTGTCTGTCTACCTTGCTGTCTCACACCTTTCCTTCCCCTTCCCCATCTCCATCCCCAAGTCACAGATTCTCTCACCCAAGAGCAGAGTAACCCCAGAGGTTCAGTTACAGGCTTCCAAAACAAAGGAGAGAACAGAGTGAAAACCCTTGTTCACATCCTTTGGCTGCTCTTCAAACACTTCTGCTTGCCCTTTCCTAGTGAGGCTGAGCCTCACTCTGTGCTGAATTCACACCCCTCAAGCCCAGGAGCAGCTCCAGCAGCTGCAAATGCTGCAGTGGAGCCAGGAATGAAGGGAGAGCTCAGAAGACCCTCAGTCAGACAGACCCCCCTGTAGTGCAGCAGCCACTAAACCAGGCTGCAGATCCAGGGACAGCCCTCCAGATGGGTTTGGTGGCCACTCTAGCCACACAGATGAGAGCATGACTGAGCTTCCCACACTCTAGCAAAGAGCCCCAGTAGCAGGGCACACACACAGAGTACCTGGGCTCTCCGTCGCAGTGTCTGCAGGCAGGAATCCCTGCTTTAGGAGCTGCTGCTTGAGCTTACTGCTCTCCACAGGGACTTCTGACACCATGTTACATGGAATGTATCCCTCCCTTCCTGCACATTCCCCCCTGTAAAAGCCATCAGCATCCTTGTCTCCACATACCTGCAAGGGAAAAGAGACTGTTTATGCTGCAGGGACTGAGCTGCACAAAGAAAGAATCATGGAATATCCTGAATGGGAAGGGATCCACAAGGATCATGCAGTCCAACCCCTGGCCCTGCACAGACACCCCAATAATTCCACCCCGTGCCTGGGAGCATTGTCCAAATGCTCCTGGAGCTCTGGCAGCCTTGGGGCTGTGACCATTCCCTGGGGAGCCTGGTCAGTGCCCCACCACCCTCTGGGGGAGGGACCTTTCCCTGATATCCAACCTGACCCTCCCCTGACACAGCTCCATGCATTCCCTCAGGTCACCAGAGAGAAGCATCAGTGTCTGTCCCTCTGCTTCCCTGGCTAGGAACCTGCAGACCTCCCAAGGATTATGCTGTCCCTGGAACACCAGCTGGATCCACAGAGCAGGAGATATTAACTAAGCTCTTACTTTCAGGATCTGCCCCTCCTTAAATGGGAGCTCCTCTTCTGCAGCATCAGGGTTAGGAGACATAGAGATAGGATCATAGTCAAAGAGAGCCACAAAGATCCGAATGCCATCGTCTTCCCCAGAGCTCTCGGGAGCGCTGCTCCTGGAAGGGCCTGTGCACAGAGGGGACAGCAGGGAGGAGTCAGCTCCCTGTCCCAGCCCTGCACCACCCCGACGTTGCCTGCCAGCCTCTCCTGGCCATTCCCAGGAACATCCCTCTCTCCTGCTACCCAGCTCTCTCCCAGTTCCCACTCACCTGCACTAGAGGGCAAAGGTTTCTGCATCTGGCTTCTTCTTACGCTCTTGCTCCGTCTCCGGCTGGGAGCCTGCCAGGCGGCTGTGCCAGGCAGCTCCGGGCCCCTGGAAGCTTTATGACTGGATGCCTGCAATTGGAACGACCAGTGAATTAGTAGCAGCCTCTGCCTTCTGAGTCCCTGAACAGCGTTCAGCCCAAACGCACTCCACAAAGAGCATTGCATCCAAATGCAACATTCCTCTTCAGGAACACTAGAGCTGGAAAGACCAAGGGAGTTGGAAAACAGAACTGAGGACCGGCAGGCACCCTGCCAGGCACCGGTGACCATCCCCTTGGCGAGGGTGAGGATGCAGGAAAGGGCATTTCGAGGGGAGGCAATGACATGACAGTCAGGATCTACACAAAGCTTTCACAAATCAGCTTATTGCACCAGGGATTTTCATTTGGGTCCCACAGCCTCCTCCTGTGGAGAGGAAGACCCAGTGTGAAAAGGAATACTGCATCGGTGACACTCGGTCAGGGAGCAAGAAAAGCAGAAGCAGCTACTACAAGAAAAGCCACAGAGCAGCACAGAACTACAGAATCTCTCAGGTAGTCTTCCATACAATCCTAGAGGAAAGTCCTTTCTCTGGACAACACTGAACAAAGCAAGATACAGGCAGGCCAGGGAAGCAGAGGGAAGCCAGCGCCACTGAAAGCTGCTTCAAAGCCAGAATAGGAAAAGTCACCCAACCCTTTTGTGCAAGGAGGTGCTACGTATCCCCTTCGAAGGATGTTCGAGCCTCCTTCTCCAGCCAGGTGACTTACAGTCCAGCTCCCAGCCCTGCTCCTCAGAACTGCTCTCACACCTCAGGGCTTCCTTCTCCCGGCAGAAGAATCGCAGGTGCCGGCTTGGAGACCCAGCCCACTCCATACCCTGCTCTTGCACCATCTCCAGCCTGGTCAGGTCCCTTCTGCCATCCGTGTGGGCAACCTCAGACTGATGCGAACAATCACTCCAGTCCTCCTGGCAGCTCTTGGACCTCTCTGGCCACAGCCTGCTCTCAGGGGAGGATGCACAGATCGAATCCTGGTCATCTTCAGAGTCGTATTCGATGTCTATTTCCAGGCTCCTGGGGCTGGAGCAGTGCGTTCCCAGCACAGCAGGTTCTGCCCCCCCTGATCCCACCACTCTGGGGGCTTTTTTCTGTGAGGTGCCTTGTCTGGCCCGGCTGTACAAATCCAATCCCTCCTTCCCACCGGCACTGCTGACAATGTTCAGCTCCTCCCTGAGGCTGGGTGCTCTGTATAACCCGCTCCCCATGTGGCTGCAGTTGCCCAGCAGACGACTGCAGTGCTCTGTTAAATCACTCTGTCTCTTCCTACCCATCTCAGGACGACTCCGGATCTTCTCTCGATAATTATTTCCCTTCTTCTTGTTCCAAGAGGGACTTGCCCCACTGCCAGACTTCGGACTGTTCTCCTGGTAGCTCCAGTTCCAGTTTGCCTTCTTCTGACTCCAGGACAGCTGGCCAAAGGCAGGATTTGCATGGTCAGCATCTCCTCTGCTCTCCTTAGCACCTTGCTCCTCTTGTGGAGTCTGAGCAGACACATCCATGGAGGTGTTATTCCCATCTTCCTTTAGAAATGCCTCCTTGCTGTTGGGCGGCTTCTCTGTTCTTTCTGAATGGTAGGTTTCTGTTTCCAAGGAGTCACGAGGGTCTGTCTTTTCTTCCATAACACCCTTCTCATCCTCATCTTCCTCCTCATCCTCAGTCACTTCAGGGATGCTGAACAACTTCTTGCTGTGGTTCTTCTGAAGTGGGAGCTCCAGGATCCTCTCCAGAATCTCCTCATCGCTGTCAGTATCACAAAGATCCATCTGTACCCAGACCCCGAGAAAAGCCACAGCCAGGACAAGCAAAGGAAAAAAGAAAGGAAATAAACATTAAAACGAGAGGCAAAGTGACCCTGATTCCCTCCCAGCAGAGCAGGATGGAGCTGTGGCTGCAGCAAAGCAAGGGGAGAGGGCAGAGAGAGCAATGGATCCTCTGGCAAAAGCAATTGGATGAACCAGCAATGCAGCGGAAGCAAGGAAGGAAATGCATGGAAGAGCTCCCTCCCAGCCTCTCCTGTACACACACAGCTACCTGCAGCACCACCTCTCATCCTGCCATGGGAATGGTTCCCCACAGCTTGGCACCCCTGGGGTGGGATGGGGGCAGGTGAGGTGCAGTCCCTCCACAGCAGAGCTGAGTGGGGTCCTCTGCCCATAGGGCTGAGCCTCAGCCTGGGCTCACCCACAGAGCCACAGCCCCCTGACCTCTCTGTCCTCACACTGGATGACAGGGAATGGCCCTGTGTTGTAGGACACCCCTTTGAGATGTTGCTGCTTTGGGACAACGTGCCCTGGGCCCTTCTCATCTCCTGGCAAGGTGCAGCCCTACAGCAAGGTCCTGTCTGCAAACCCATCAGCAAAGTTCCTACAAACACACAGGAAATCCCTTTACCTCAAAGGGTCACACAGACCTGTGTTTGACTTGCAGCTGAGTGAGAGCCTATCAGGGTACAGAAAATTTTGGGGAAAACTGATGAATTTTAAAGTTTGTCGTGGACCAGCTGTAGAAGTTAAGGGTTTGTTTCCTATTACATTAACACTAAAATAAAGGTAGAATCCCACCTGCATGGTGTCATTCCAGTTAGAAGATACCTCTGGAGGTCTCTTGTTCAACTGCCAGCATTACGTGTTCTAAAGACACTTACAAATAGCTTACAAAGCATGTGTAGCTACTGATGTTTTAAGCTATAGCCATGAGTAGGTCTGTTCAGAGATAATTAAAAACTGAACCACAGTGGGGAAGAAACAAAGGCAGTTGCAAGCTGTCTACAGATAGTTCCAACCTCCATGGCTTTTTCCAAGCAAAAGCTGGTCTTTAATTATATTTAGAACTGGCTGAAGGGGCCTCCAGAGGTTTCCAGTTCAGCCTCCTAATTGCAGCACCACTGCTGCCAACAATAAATCAGTGTCTTGGCTTAGCTGAGGCTTGAAAACACCAAAGAGTGGAGATCCTGAACCCTCTGGGATCCTGTCCATAGGCTCACTGCCCTCCTGGGAAAGAGGTCTGAACTCATCTCCAACATCAACCTCCCAGACAGCAGCTCATTACTTCTGCCTCTTTTTATATATCATTTAGCAGGAACAAGGAGACTTTGGCTCTCATCATTTAACCATCCTTCAAATAGTTGTAGACAGCTACACAATCTCCCACTCAACTTCTCTAGACCAAAACCCTCCTGTCCTTACAGGACACATGCTTGAGGATCCTGCCTTGGTAGTACCAATTAGGAATATGCAGAATTCATAAATACAACCATAAAATTGTTCTCGTAAGACTTCTTTTACCTGTTTGCAAAGTTGTGGCTTCTGCTTTTGAGATTTAATACAATAAATGATTTCAGAAGATAAACATTTTAAAAGCAGCACCCCTCAGTATTTTCATCCTCTGGATCCTGAAAGAGTTGGCTGAGGAGTCTTGAGGTAACAGAAAATGTTAATTAAATACGCAGAATCCTAGAAAACAGCCCTGCTCCAGTCACATCCCCTTCACTCCATAAGGCAGTGTTGGGAATTCTGTACCCTAAAGCTTCCTGCCCCTTATGTCCTCTCCCAATTTATCATCTAGTCCCCCTCAGCCTGTCACTGCCAGAACAGAAAACCATCACTTTATCCAGTCAAGAAGCACCAATTTGTTCAGCTCAACAGGACATGTGCAGGGGTTTGGTGTTTCTTTTCAGAAAAAAACCAAGCAAACAAAAATATTAAGGCCAATAAAACAACGAGAAAAAAAAAACCCAAAGAATGGTGTTCTTGACTGTTCATATTTCCTTTTTTCTCCTTCCAGGAAACTTTTCCTCCCTTTTTTCCAGTGCAATCCCAACAACTGGAAGCCCTTCCAACACCTTCGGAGGCAGCCCCAGCCCCTCCAGCCACCAGGCTCTCCTGGGGCTCCTGATGTGCTGCACTGCAGGTCTAATCCCTCACCTGGGAAGCAGAAGAAAAGGAGCAGCAGGAAATTTACTCCAGTCATTACACTGTCTCCTACCATTTAGTGCTCATCCATCCCTGCAGACCAGGAGCCACACAGGGTGTTCTTTAGTCACATCAAAAATAAAAGAGAAGGTGCTTTCTTGCAATCCAGGCATATCACATTTCCTACAAATCTTTCTGTTTCCCAGTCTTTCACCCTCAGTGCTTTCCCTCATGGACATTCATCTCCACTGCTGTAATCTCTATGATCACACACCACTTCCAGGCCATGCAGTTGGAAGCACATTCCCACAGGTGGATTCAGACCAGATTTAACTCTTTTGAGTATGAATTTATCTGGTCACTCACAGCCCAGCTCAGTCAGGATTTCCTCCCTGGCAGCATCTGAACTGCAAAGCCACAGCTCTGCTTCTACAAGCCATCCCTGGCTATGGAGAGCACCAAGGCCTAAGCCAAATAATCAGAGAGTCATGGAATATCTTGGGTTGGAAGGGACCCACAAGGATCGAGCTGACGCTCCCAGCCCTGCACAGGACACCCAATAATCCCACCCTGTGCCTGAGAGCATTGCCTGTTCCCTGTTTCCATCAGTGTTAAGAACTCAATCAATAGCATTGATTTTCACCCTGGGTTCGAAAGGTCACACCACAATATGTGTTTTTCCAACTCATTAAATCCTGGCTCCATTCATTACACACAAACACCCTTCCCTCTCCCAAAGAACTTGTGTTTTTACTACCTTTTACTACCTTTACTACCCAGCACTGGGAGTAAAAGCAGAGCAGCAGGACCTTGGGAAAGGTTCAGCCCAGCCCCTCCTCCTGTGAGCTGATGGCATGGGATGGCTGCACAGCGCTCCCCATGAGCAGCACTGGGGACAAGTTACCTTTTCCCCATTCTCCTGGGAACACGGCTCTCTCTGGTCCCATTTCTTCTCTTCCAGAGCTTCTGAAGATAGCTCATCTTCTTCCTCCTCTTCCAAAATATCTGAAAGGTCAGAACTCCGGTTGTGCTCAGTGAAAAGGGTCAGCTGTCGGCGGCCCATTTCCGAAAGTTTTTCTTCTTCCTGTTGAAAAGCAAAACAGATTTTCTCAGTCCTTCCAGGCTCTATTTCAGCAATAAGGGAGCATTTCTCCTTTCTCTAGCACACACACAGCTCAAGTGTGGCAGGAAAGAAAGTGGGCAGCAGCCCAGAGAGCAACTGGCACATGTGGACACACACACAGCCGTCAGCTTCACCACCTGAGGAACAGCACTGCCTGAGGTGGGAAAATTTGGGATGTCAAGTACAGTCCACACCTCTCCATAGGCACAGACATTCAACCAAGGTTAAATAAACCTTTCTTTTCACTGTGGACATTTCTTTCATTACCTCGCTGACAGGAGACAACCTCAGCAACTCCTGGCAGCTGTTCCCACCCACGCTTCCATCTTGGAAGGTGTCCTGTGTTTCCTCAGCCTGGCTGGGGGAGGATGGAGGCTCTGGCCCCAGGTGCTTCTCCTCTGCCTCTCTCTCTCGGTCAGCACTGGGAGCTTTAGGTGTCTCCTCCACGGAGCACACATGGCAGGTCTCTGTTTGGAGCTTCACCCCACTGTCGGATGGGTTTTCTAGCTCCGGGGCTTTGGTTCCAGATTGCTCCATCTGGGAAACAAACCAAACACCAGTGAAATCAAGGGCCGGTATCTCAGACTACTCATGCACCAAAAGGGGGTCTTAACTCCCCAAACTCTCTGGAAACACTGTTTTGTGCTGTTGGCATATGAATATTTTGGCAGGCAAAGGATCTATTTCCCATTCTGATCTTTGACATCAGAACTCAGGGGAGTGCTTCAAACTGTTACATTCAGCATGACTTTATTAATGACGGCAGTGTGAGCTTGCAAAGGCTCAGACTTAGGCTGAGACTTCTGAGAATTGCTGGAGCAGCAGCAGCTCTGTGGGCCCAAGACCAAAGGCCAGGTAAATACCCAGAAGAACTGAGATGTCCAGTCCAAAATTCTTCCTTTCCTGGCTCTGTTCCTGATTTGCTTGCAGACACAATCAAGAGGTGAGCTGCACCTTCCAGGTACACAATGGCAGCCAAAACCCCCTGACAGTTTGCCAAGCACTGGACGATGACCCAAAGGCAAGTGTGTCCCAGAAAGAAAGAGATGGCAACTTGTTCTATATCCCTTCCTTGCACACGTGGCACTGGGCAGGAGATGTAAGCACTCACCTGTACCTTTGTCCCTTCACCCGGGTGGTGCAATTCCGGTTCCCTGGAAGGGCCAGGCTCCATGCCCTGCCCTGGGAGCACTGTGCCAGCCTGCTGGGGAGGCACACTCAGGCATTTCTTGTCTCCCGCAGCGTCCAAGCCCTGTGGGGAAGTGCCTGGAGCCTGCCCCAGGGAAGCACTGGGAGAGGGGAGATGTGGTGGGGAAGGGGCTTTCTCTGGCAAGGGCCGCGCTGGGCCGGCGGGGCTGGAGGAGACATCAGTCAATTTGGCATCTGAGCTCTCAGCAGGAATCCTCTGTCGGAGCGGGAGCGCGGGCGTGGGGGGGGGGCTGCGGGCAGGGAGTGAGGCCCTGGGCCCCGTCCTGGGCAGTCTGGAGGGGATGGTGCTGCAGACAGGGGAAGGGCAGTGGGAGGAGCGCTGCAGGACCGAGGAAATCTGGGCTGGAACTGAATCCACAGACTCCCCGTACTGAGACATCGTCCTCACAGAAACCTCCCGGCACACCTGGAACATCTGCAGCTGGGACAAGTCCACCAGGACACTCCCAGCTGTCGGAGAAGTAACTTCTATCACCTGTAAGCAGAAGAACAAGGAGGAATTATTTATGTGCACAGCTCAGCCCTTCTGCGAAGAACAACATCCAACCCAAAGTTAAGACGGATCCCAAAGCTCTGGAGAGCAGTTGTGCAGAATTTCCACCCCTCTGCACAATATCTGGGAATGAAGAGTAAGAAGAAATTGTTGCCATGACCATTTGAGAAATTGGATAGTCTATAAAATATGAATACATTCACTCGTACTCCAGACTTTAACTCTCCTGTTTCCCTAAGCTTTAAATGGCTTTTCCCTTTTTTTGTCCTCTCTTTCAACTACCTTCCCAGACTCCTCCTTTTTTGAACCTGTGTAGAGGACAGAGCATTTCCATGACAAAAGAGCAATTATCCAACACAGCACCACTCTGTTTTGCACTGTGCTCTTTCAAACAACATCATGTGTGCACAAGAGCACAGGACACTTCTAATACAGACTATCCTTGGAGGTTCTGTACCAGTATTGGTACTGAACCCTGGGCTGTTTCCATGTTAGAATCATGGAATGGTTTGGGTTGGAAGGATCTCAAAGACAACCTCATTCCAATCTCTACCATGGGCAGGGACACCTTCCACTACCCCAGGATGCTCCAAGCCCCATCCAACCTGGCCTTGGACACTTCCAGGGATCCAGAGGCAGCCACAGCTTCTCTGGGCAACCTGTGCCAGGGCCTCACCACCCTACCAGGGAAGAATTCCTTCCCATCTATCCCTGCCCCCTTGTCCTGTCACTCCATCTCTTGTCCCAAGTCCCTCTCCAGCTCTCGTGGAGCACCTTTAGGCACTGGAGGGGGCTCTAAGGTCTTCCGGGAGCCTTCTCTTCTCCAGGTGAACACCCCCAGCTCTCCCAGCCTGGCTCCAGAGCAGAGGGGCTCCAGCCATCTCCATGGCGTCCTCTGGACCCTCTCCAGCAGCTCCAGGTCCTTCCTGTACTGGGATCTCAGGGCTGGAGGCAGCTCTGCAGGTGGGGTCTCACCTGAGCAGGGTAGAGGGGCAGAACTCCCCCCTCACCTGCTGCCCATGCTGTGGGGATGCCAACTTGTTGATGGATCACTGCACCTCACTCGTCACATTCCCGAGAAAGCCGCTGGTGGTGGCTGTGCACTTGTTCTTGTACTCTGTCCATGCCCCAAGGACTCACTGAGCTCCTTGCTTCCCAAGGGATCAGGCCAGTGCCTGGGGTGAACAGAGGAGGCTGACACTAATTGTCCCGTTTTGCTGCTGAAGGGTCCTGCTCCAGGAGCACCTCAAAAATCTCGAGACGTCTTTTGTGGCATGCATCACACAGCCCATGCAATCTCCCTTCTCTGATAGCACTCCTTTCCAGGCCAAGGACTGTCACTGCCTCCTCAGAACCAGCTTACTGGGTCCAGCTTTCCATGTCTTCAGGCTCCAACACTGCCTGGTACCCATGCAGCAGCCCCAGCCCCTCTGCACACCCCATACCTTCTGTCCATCCGCGTAGACAGCGTATCCAGTGACCCGGACCCCATTGGAAGATCCCTCGGCATCAATGGTGACAGGTAACCAGCTGATAACCAGGATACCTGGAGAGGGACCAGCTTCTACCTGGACATCCAGAGGAGCATCAGGTGTGCCTGTGAGAGACCAAACACATTTTCCTCTCGCTTACCTGGCTACAGTATAAAACTCAACCCTGGTTAGAATCAAAGAGCAAACTCCCAACTCCTCTCTGAGGAACTGAACTACAACAGCCAGGCCAGTCCTGGGAAATGACAGACAGAACCAGAGGAAATAAGGTCCTCTTGTTCTGTGAAAGCTTTAATGCACAGAAAACAGAACTTTGCAAAAGTAGCTGAGGCCAAGATGCAGTAACCCTTGGAGCAAGGTCATGGCAAACGAGCCCTTCCCTGCCCAGAAGGCATGCTGCTCCAACCAGCATAGAGAATGTCTTCCCAGAGCAAACAAAAGCAAAAGGGATAATCAAATTTTAAAATAAAGGAAGAAAAACATTAAGACAAAACAGTGCAGCACCTCAGGCTTCGGTACCTAATCAACCTGGCTTCCCTTGGCCTCACACCTTCCCAGGAAAGGGCTGGCCGAGCACAGGGCTCCAGCACTCCCTGTGCAGAGGCCTCTGGTACCTGCTAGAGGGGTAGTGAAGTGTATCACGGCTGAGTCCTGCTCCTGCCCCTCGGGCACCTCTTCCCAAGGAGTTTTCATGGGCCGGGCCTCCAGCTTGGCCACATAGTGTGTGCTGGGCTGCAGGTTGCGGAAGCTGTACCAGTAGACGCCCGGTTTGGTCACATCGCACTCCTGCCCGTTGAGATACACCCCGTGGCTGTAGTTGCTGTTGCAGGGAAGCCACGTGACCTCAGCTGACGTGGCTGTGACGCTTCTGACTTTCAGCATCGTCGGTGCCACACCAAAGTCCTGCCCCACAAAGAAAGTGCAGCGCAATTTGTCAGAGCTGCCACGCTCCGTCACCGTCTGCACGGACACGCGGTAAGCCCTGCTCTGTAAGTCCAGCTTTTCTATCACTGCTTTGGTCTGAAGGCCACTCTTCACATTTTGACGTAGCTCTTCATCCACATAGATGTTGTAGCTTTGTATATCTGGGCAGCCAGCTGGCAAAAGAGGTGGTTCCCAACCTACAACTATGCTTCTGGCAAGCTGCTTGATCAAAGTGAGTTTTCTCGGGTAAGGCACTGCCGTGTGACTAACGGGTTCCTCCTGGTCTCCTTCTGCTCTACTGGCCAATGGACTGATGCTACTCTCTTCAATGGAGAACTCACTCTTATCTCCACTGCTGGTGCTTGCACTGACCAAACTTTTCTCCTGGTATGAGCTATGGGTGAGATCATTCAGCTCCGAAGGCAGAAACGTCATGAGGTCATCATCTGAAACTCGCTCAACAAAATTGGAGGGGACCAGCCCTCGCCGGCCATCCATCAGCTCCCCTAAACAAAAGACAGGAAACCTGTTACCACTGCTCCTGCCATTGAGCCTTCCAACACATGTTGAGGACTATGGAACAAAACCTACGCTAAGGCACAGCTGCTCTAAAGTCAGGAGTGGAAAAAACTTCGGGAAGGTTATTCCTGGCAGTTTCCTGCATTTTCTAGGGCTTCCCTTGTTAGATCCCAATGGCTACAGTGAGGAGACTCACTGCTCTGCACATTTCAGAGCCAACTAAGAAGAAAAATGGGTTGGGTGATTAGCCAAAGGGTTTCTCTTTCTTCATTATCCCATTCTTCCTCATCACAGCTCGTTCACTAATTTTGTTAGCCTTCCCATACTATGCACACTGATGATTTTATGTCTTCTCCCAGCCATGCAGATTTGGGGTTTGTAGTACTTCCTCAAGAAAGTCCATCTTTCCAGCTCTGTATTCAGCTCTGGCCTTCCTTTTAGCTCCCTCCTTTCTTAAGTTAATTCCTGTACTAAAGGTGTCCCAAATAGACTCGTGGGGACAACAGATACACAGCACTCAGTCTGTGCAAAACCCATCAAACCACAAACGAGCAGCACGTAGGGCCTGCACTGCCTTCCCCCTTCCAAACTCTACCTACAGCAAATCAACTGAAAGCAGGGAAAGCAGAAAAGGTTAGTAAAGAATAACCTCTTTATTCTTTAAACAATAAACAAACAAATAAATGAGAAGCTTGGGAATAGAAAGAAAGAAAAAAGAGGCAGAGCAGTCACAGAACAAGCAGCACAACACACATGCATTTGCCTCAGTTCTTGCAAAGCACCTCAGGGAATTAGGATCCATCACCCCTTAAGCAATTGATTCCACCAAGAAACCTCAGTACAAATTTACAGCTCACAAGTCTTGGTTTCAATTCCATCCACCTTCCTAATCAACCAGGATCATGTTTGCAAAGGGGCCAAAACAGAAACACACTGTGTGACACCAGCAAGGATCACAACTGTAGTTTGGGTTGATTATTTTATCCTCTCTCTGCCAAAAGAGCAGTAGGCAATGAGGCCATCACAAACACACCTTCAAAGAAGCCATCTTCATCCATGTCTCCGTAGATGTAAATATATTCTCCAGCAGTCAGTGGAAGCTCTGCCTCTGGATTTTCATTAGGTCCATCAAAAGGATTGTAGCTGAAATATTCACAATAAGAAGACTTAACTTGCACAGGAACTTTCCAAGCAACACAGTCGAGCTGTGATGTTGATAAGCTTTCAACTCAGTGGGAATGCATCCACTTTGGCAAGCATCACCTTGACAAAGGTCAAGACTGCAGTTTACGTACAGTAATATTTAATAACAGGTAATTTCTGAAGAACAGAACAGATGTCTCGTGGCATCTGGGGGAACAGGGATATGAGGATGATGAGGGGACTGAAGCACACCTCTCCTGAGGGAAGGCTGAGGGAGCTGGGCCCCTTCAGCCTGGAGACAACTGAGAGGGGATTTCATCAATGCAAGATACCTTAAGGGTGGGGGCCAAGAGGATGGGACCAGACTCTTTCCCCTGGTGCCCACAGACAGGACAAGGGGCAGTGGGCACAAACTGAAACATAGCAAGTTCCATCTGAATCTGAGGAAAAACTTCTTTACTTTGAGTATGAGCAAACACTGGAAGAGGATGCACAGGGAGGTTGTGGTGTCTCCTCCTCCTCCTCTAATCACATTTTAAACAGCAGTCGAAAAACCTCACAAGCAATAAAATTATAAATACACTGGTGGTACGACCTGGGTTCCAGGCAGTTCTAACCAGGGAGCCTCAAGCTAATCAGAGGATCTCACTTCACAGGAAAATGCCTCATGAAAACCCTTTATCTGTACAAACACCTACTACCTGCTATTTAGTCATTAAAAGGGATTTCATCATGCCAAAGCAATGCTGACCTCTCTGTGAGCACCCTGAGACCTTATGGGCCCAAGACTTTGACAAGAAGACACAGATCACATTTGATGTGCTCCTCACAACCTCCCCACAACCTCACTCCATCATCCCAGTTCTCCTCCTCCCAATCCCCAATGTAAAAGCTGAAGGTTATGACAATACACTTTGAAAAGCAGCAATTTGGGGTTGACCATAATGGCTCAGTGAACAGCAACAGTTATCAGAAAAATCTGGGTTTCTTCTTTGCTTTTTTTTTTTTGTCCTTTAAAAATTACAGCCAACAAGATTTTGGCCAAAAATTTCAGGAATTCTAAACTGAAATTTTCTTAATTGTTAGAATAAGGTTTCTTGGAGCACATTTCTTGCACTATTCTGAAAAAATAGACATTTCAAGGAATATGTCAATTCAAACTGAATTTTCAATACAGTACAATATTGAAGGAAAGAAAAAAGTCTCATACAGTGCTGTTCACTGAACAGCTACTGAGCTTAAAGTGTTTTTGTTGAGTCCAGACTGGATTGTGCAGGAAATAATAGATCTCAAAAAATCATTCAATCATGAAATGGGCTGGGCTGAAGAAACCTTAAATCCTATCCAGTGCCACCCCTGCCATGGGCAGGGACACCTTCCACTATCCCAGGGTGCTCCAAGCCCCATCCAACCTGGCCTTGGACACTTCCAAGGATGGGGCAGCCACAGCTTCTCTGGGCAGCCTGTGCCAGGGTCTCCCCACCCTCAAAGGGAACAATTCCTGCCCAATATCCCATCTAACCCTGCCCTTGTCCTGTCCCTCCAGGCCCTTGCCCAAAGTCCCTCTCCAGCTCTCCTGGAGCCCCTTTAGGCACTGAAAGGGGCTCTGAGGTCTCCCCAGATCCTCCTCTTCTCCAGGGGAACATCCTCAGCTCTCCCAGCCTGAAATCCCACGGAGGAGTAAGACACATGGTCTAACCTAATATTAACCAGTCCTGAGAGTGGTGAATCCTAGAGAGGAGTGTGAAGAAGGGAACTATGGGATAACCTGTCCAACTCAACAGAGCACAAGAAATGACCACTCAGTACCTGTATCGAGCTAAGAACACCTGGAGCTTTGCAGGGCCTTGGCTGCCTGCCTCTGGCATGAGGGAGATGCTGTCAACATCCAGTTCTTCCATTTCACTTGCAGTGTCCACCTAAAAATATTCAAAATAAGGGATCTGAGCAAATGAACTCTCAAAGGGTTTGTACATTGTGAACCAGCTCATGGTTGGTATCACTCTGGCCCCTGGGCTAAGGACCATCTGTAAGAATGACTTTTTAGGTGAAGACGTAGTAGTAAGAGGCAACAGTCCCAGGCTGGAGTTTCAAGGGTTCCAGTCAGACATTAGGAAGAATTCCTTGCCCAGGGGGGTGATGCAGCCTTGGAAACAGTTCCCACTGAGATGGGGAATCTCCATTCATGGAGAACCTGCAGCCTCAGTTCAACAAAGCCACAACCACACTGATCTGGTGCCGCTAACAGTCCCACTGGAGCAGGAGATTGGACTAGAGGCTCTGAAGACCTCTCCACCCTACACATCCACAGTTCATTGATTGCTTGCTACCTCTACACGGTAGTTGTCCCCGTGTGCAAGACAAATGTCAATCCGAACAAAGGAGACCTCGGAGCTCTGTTGGATGCGGAGGTTTTCAGGTGCTTCTGTTCAGGCAGTTCCGGTCCAACACCCGTACATTTTCAGGATGCTGTCTATGCATTTTAGACAGACCTTTGGTTGGAACTTTTGGTTTTAGCTGGCTGTGCTAACAGCACATGCTGACCAAAAAAAGTACAAAAGCCAGGGCAGGAAACCCCTTCCTGCTACAGCTTCTCCCTTTCTACCAGCTCCTTCTGCACTTCCTAAGCTGGAGGTTGCACCCTCAAGGCATCTGGTGCCTACTGGCAGAAGCACCTTGGAGAAATTTCTCTCAGCCTTTTTGATCCCAGTGAAATTTTGGGATTTTACATCCAGTGGCAATGAGTTGCATAATGCAATCTGACTTCTTGAGGCAGTGCATTCCCTGGGGTTTGAAATTGTGCCAATGAACCAATTCAAGCTGCCTTTTTAAAGGAGATGTCAGGGTAAATGTATTTTTGATAAAGACCCATTGCAGTCATCAGAATACAAAGTATTTTTTCTAGTTAATTTCTGAAAAAGTTCGAGCATCTTTTCAAGGTGGAGTACTCCTTGTAATGGAATCCTGCCCTGTGTCCTAGGATAACAAACACCTGTAACACCCAAGTGGAAGAGCTTTTAGCAGCCTGGAATGTTTCCATAACTATGTGTTGTTGAAGTCAAACACTCCACACACTGGCTCTTTTCCAAGGATCCCACACTGATCTCTGCAGGCACTTATCTCAGCAGGGAGCCACGGTGGCTTCCAAGCTTTCTCTTGAACTAAAAAGTAGGAATTTTTCCCACTGTAGAATTGTTAACAGTTCCATACCTGTTCCTCCCCAGGTGTGATCTTCACTTTGCCTCTGAACATGGCACTTCCCAGAGCTCTCACACAGTGGAGGCCCTGCCTGGCACTGCAGCAGCCCTTTGTGTGGGTGTCCTGACCTTGGCACCTCAGCACTTCAGTGGTTTTAGCGCTCAGGAAACCCCAGAAGAGCAAAAGATGTCCCTCAGGTCACCACACCCAGCCCTGCTCACAGCACTGCTCTACCCTAAACCATCCCCTCAAGTGATGTGCAGCAAAGAGTATCAACCACCACTCAGGTGAACCCCACACCACCACAAAAGGGTTCCTGGGGAGGAGAAGGAACAACCGTTGATGAGATCTTGGTGACACAACAACCAAAGCCTGTTTGTTCCATCCCTCATAGCATAGACTCAGTATCTTCTCATGGTTTCTTTCAATATCTAAATTGATATCTGCTTTCTTTAACATCTAAAAGAACCAGCCAGGAAGTTTGAATTCTTCATCCATGGTTCATGGCCAAAAATAGCCTGGACACAGTTTCTCAACATGCTAAAAATTCCAGTTTGTAACCTTTATGTGTTTTAGTGGCAGCTGAGATGCCACAAGGAAGCTCAGCAAGAGCTTTCCTACACTTCCCATCCCACTGCTTCTCCAAGCTTCCAGCACTGTCCAGCAAGTTGTTTCCTTCCTGGAGCAGAGCCACATGTTCAAATGAGCATTACAGACATGGCAGCCAAGGCAATTTCAGTATTTTCCTACAGCTTTCCTCTTGTTTTTCCCATTTTCTTTGGGCAGTCAGGAGGGAGTGAATGCAGTCTTACTGGTGAATGCATGCAGCCTTACTGGTGCATGCATGTGACCTTACTGGGGAACGAATGTGACCTTACTGGTGCTCTCAGCAATGCATTTATTCCCTTCTGACTGGAAAGCACAAGCCGCAGAGGGAACTCCCGTACTGACCTCTGGAGTCGGGCAGGATTTTGGGCTGTTCTGCATGGATTCTGATTTTGAAGAGCTGGACTGAGATTCCCCTTTCTTGGCTTGTTTCTGGGAACTGGTGGGAGCAGCTGGGGAGCCCAGAGTAGTGTCAGGCCCCCGCTGTGACAACTCCAGCTCATCGCTCCCTTCATTGTGAACCTTCTTTGTGCTCTGGTGAGGGAGCAATCCAGGAACAGTTGTTTCTGCAATAAAATCAGCTGTCCATTAGTTACAGCCACAGGCAGGATAAAGGATCAGCCAGGAGCATCCCAGTGAGCAGCCCAAGTCTCTGCAAATGTGCCTCATTCAACAGGCTGGACCCCCTGGGCTCTCTTTGGCCACAGAAATGCCAAGTTCTCTTTACAAACGGAACCAGATGTATTTACAACAGAGACAGAGACCCCAACATTTAACTAAACATTTGCATTATTTCCTTTACATAAATATCAACTCATTTCTCAGCACCCTCACAGGCACATCCAGCAATTACCCTTCTCCCAGTGGGGCTGTGGGGTGGAGCTGCACAGAGCAAGGGGCAGCTCTGAAGTCACCAGAGTGGAGGTGAGAAGGTCGATTTTTCCTGTCTGAAGCCGGAATTGCTGGAGCTCCTGGGACAGGAGGCTGAACTGCTCTGTTTGACTGCGACACTGGTCTTCCAGATCCTTCACCCGGGCCTGGCATGAGAGACACAACATGAGGTTCCTAACAGGATTTGCTTTTGCTGCGCCTTTTCCCAGACTCCAAGAAGCTAAAGCTTTTAAATGCCCTGCCCAGGAAAAGCCTTGGAAACTGGCAGCTTCACACCTCTGGAATCTTGGAAAACCTGAGGCTCATCATCTATGAAGAAGCTGACTGCAAGCTCAGTTAGGAATTACCCCTAAAAAGCTGAGTTTGAACTTCCGTATCTTATCCCAGTACTGCACAAGATCAGGTAAGTCAGAAATAAATAAGCCTTAAAAAGAAAAAGATTCAAAAGGCTTAGCATGGTTTTTTGAGCGTTAAAATCTTATCTCCAAAAGGAACTGCTCTCCCAATCTTGTCCATCATTCCAGAGGCACCAGTAAGCTCCCAAAACCTTACCCTGACCTCCCCACCACTCTGGGCAGGACTCCCAATTATCCCTCCAGATCCAGGCACTAGGGAAGGGCAGAGAGCCTGGCCCATGTTGCAGAACCTTCCTCTAATGTGGGAGGCCCACACACTTTCCCTCCAGGTCCTATAGAGATAACTAGCTCCAGACAAATGCATGCTGAGGACGAGAAAGCTACATCTCAGCAAAATGAGGTGCAGAGGAGCCTTGGAGAAATATTATGGAGAGGGAAGGACACATTCCTACCAGGGAACCATTCGTATTTTCTCGTATTCTTTCTACCATCTCTAGAACTTTCCCTTATAAAATACTGTGGAGCCCTGGCTATCCTTACACATCCTCACATTATCCCAGGTTGTAGGTGCATCAATTCCCAGGAGACTGCAACTGCTCCTTTCCCTCCCCTCACTCCTTTTTCTAGGTAAGATGCAGCAAAACAGACAACTGCACTGCGCTCTTCAAAATTTTCCATTCTACAAAATGTGTTTGAAGTGTTTTTTTCTCCTCCCAACTCAAAAAAATAAATGATGTCTTAAAATATTATGTGAGACAGAAAGTCTGTTTTTTTAGGCAGATCTAAAAGTAACACATCTGACCTGGAAAAAAGCTCTCTCTGTGGTCTCAGAGTAACACAGAACCTTTGCCGCCGCTCCCTAAGGACTTAGGAGGGCCATGCATTTTTATTTCACTGTGACATATCTGTTTTAGATGTGTCAGTTTATCTCGTGTTCCCTTCACAACTCCCTGGGAGCTCTCAGGCTTTAAGGAAAGCCTAATGAAGTCTCTGAAGTTTGGCAAGAACTGTCTGAACTGAAATCAGATGCCAGGAGTAACTTCCAGAAGAGTCTGTGTCATCCACTTGCTCAGAGTCAGCTCCTTGTTTACTGAGTCACGTTGTACAGGATTCCTCTGCAATTATCAGTGTTTGGATTTACTTACAGTTGGGATTTTTCATATAAATACTTCTCCCCTACACATTGCATCTTAACAGAGAAAAGAAAACCACAACAGTAAGAACAGTTGCACTGTATCAAAGGAAGGCTTCCTCAAGTCCAGCATTCATCCCTGATCCCACCTTGGGACACAGCCTACAAGAGACAGGTACAGAACAACTGCAGGACCAGAGAGGGATTTCCTGTCTTCTCTGGAGACATGAGCCAGCAGATGCATCAGCATATTGTGTTTAATAGCATCATAACAGTACCTTGTCCTGTAAATTCATAAACCACAGTTTAAATCCATTTATAGTGGTGCCCAAGCCAATGGCCCAGATAATTCACAGTTTAATTCTAAGATACCTAATTAGTCACGTTATTCCAAAAAACATACAGACATCCCTTAAGTACTACTGCCACATCATACACAATGTGAACTTCTAGCAGCTACTTGCAGGGGTCACAGACAGCTGGGGAGCAGCAGGTTTCCAGGGCAGTGCTGGGAGGCAGAAGGAAAAAGAAAAAGAGCCCAAAGACACAACCAGGAGGTTCAGGGAGCCAGCAGGAATCGAGCCCCAGACACAGAAGACTTCTGTGTCCATGTCCAATGCAAAAACAGGAGAAAGAGGAACCTCCCACAACTGGGACTGAGCAGTGGGATTTCCAGAAGAGGCTGCAAGAGCAAGAGCAGGAGCAGAGCTTGGTGGGGTCAGCTTAACCACCAATTCACAAACTGATTTTCCACCCTCAACCACCACCAGCTCAGCCCCATCCTCTTAGACACCCCCCTCCTTGGCTGGTCCATTCCACTTCTCCAGCTGATGTTCTCCTTCCTGTCCCTTGTCACCTTTCTCCATACCTTCTGCTATGTATTTTTGAGATCAGAGAATCCTGATTTTGCTAGAAGGGAGTTTTACAGGTGTGCAGTCCAAAGTCCTGATAAAAGCAGGGCTGATGACAAAGGGATTAAAGGAACACCCATAACTCCAAATGAGTGTGGGTGCAACTTCTACAGGATGTGGGCATAGCCCAATAATGTCCTTTCCTAAGAGTTCCCAACACTTCATTTGCTTTTTTGACCAGACTTGTGGCTGACATTTTTTTCCAAAGTCCCCCTACCTCCAACCCTGCACCTCCTGCCCCAGCAGGGAATTCTAAGACCATCACTGTGCTTGTTTAGTCCCTGCTCCCTCTCCTCCAGACCCTGCACAGTCAGGGTTACCTGCATTTCATCTCCCCATTCATTCCTCATGAGATCCTCTGCCACATCTGAAGTTTTCAAGCAGTTTTCTATCAGCTACAAACCCTAGCACTTCCATACAAGCCTTCTTTCCAAATCCTCTGTGGACAGGCCAGCTAGCACAGCTCCCAGACTGGAACTTCATTTGTTACTACCTCTCCTGGGAAAACAATTATTCACAATCTCTGCTTCCCATCTTCCACCCAACTACGAAGCCAGCAGGACCCATCTTCTCCACAACTCATTTGCAATAGTGTCACCATTGCTTTTGGGTTTTGAAGGAAACACTTCACTCTTCCCAAAAGACATTTAAATGTGAGAAGGAACACAGCTGGGCAATTCCAAAAATCTGGAAGGGCAAAAACATGAACCTCCTAATTCTAATTGGTCAAGAAAGCAAAGCACTTAAAGAGAAAAGCAGCTGCTCCATCAAACTTGTACTGGCAGTTCCTTTAACTACATTTATTTCTTGGCAGTGACACTCTTGCAATCTTTTCCAGAGTATAGTTAAAACAAGAATATCAAGCAACTGTCAAAGTCAGGACAGAGGGAAAAATGTCCTGTTTGACAGGATTATAGCAGTACCTGCATGCAATCCAAAGTACTCTGGGAGCAAGAAGAAAAGCAAAAAGAGATATCAAACCACATCAGCAGTTACACTAACCCAAACCCAACACTGCCAAAGATAACCCAACCCTCAATCTGAATGAAAGTGTTTTCTCACCAACTTAGAGTGTCTGCCTTGTTCCATACTGAGATTCCCATCTCATTCCCACAAGCACCTGTTTGCCAAACAAAAGCCAAATCCCACACACCAAATGCACGAATAAGATAACCAGGCACCTATTGAGGACCTCCACATCACAGTGTGCTTGAGATAAATGACAGTATGTTTAGAGTGGCTGCTAAATTTCAAGCTCCCTTTTCCCAGCACATTGCAAGAACCCGTAAAATCAACAGAATGGACATTTTGTGTCCAGACCTTTCCCTAAATCTGAGACCATGGGGTGCTGGGAATCAAGGCACAGCTCAGAACCTGGCTGTGAAGCAGCTGACAGCCTGCTCAGTCCTGCATCCTGCTCCTAGGTCAGAGAAAACAAGCAGAGCTGATCTCTGGTGACCTCATTTCCCCAAAAAAACGGATTCCTGGAATGAGGCTGCCATCTTCTATATCTATTCAGTGACAAAGGCAGTTGAAATCCACAGAACTCCCTCATTCCCATGACCATAACTCTCAAGGTCTTCTTCCTCAGCTGAGAGAGTGCTTCTATCCATGGCATTCCCGTACACACCCCATCCCAAACTACTCACCCCTGCCACTGCCTGATCTCAGAAGTACAGAACACCTGAGGATGAAGATCACCTGGAGCCCTGGAGATCACCTGGAGCCCTGGAGATCACCTGCTCCAAGCCCTCAGCTCAGAGCAGGGTCTGCTGCCAAGAGCTCTGTCTAGTTCTCGACATCTCCAAGGAGGGAGACTCCACTTATGACAATCATGGCACAGAACTCTACTAACAGGAAAATGGCCTACACTCATTCTTCATTAATATCACATCAAAAGGCAACTCAAGAACATGTAAAAATGACAATACCCAGCACAGACACCTCAAACCCCCTAATTCTGCTGTACACTGATGTTCTGGAATGACTATGATTATAGCTAAGTAATTAAATGACTGCTGCTTCACATTAAACTGGCTTTTTATAACATTTTCTCTTTCTTTGGTCTAATTTATAAAATTCAGGGCCAGGTTGGACAGGGCTCTGAAAAACCTGGTCTAGTGGAAGGTGCCGCTGCCCATGGAAAGAGGTGGAATGAGATGAGCTTTATGGTCCCTTCCAACCCCAACCATTCATGATTCTGGGATCTCTGTACCAGTAAGATGAAAGCAAGAATGTTTAACTGATGAGGCCCTTGCAGAAGAACATGACCAACCTCTCAAGAACAAGACGACTGTCCCTTTCTTCCTCTGCACAGGCAGATGTCTGGTTTAAACTTCAGTAACTTCTCCAACCCTTCAGTGAGTTAGTTCAGCAAATGTTTGGCAAACATCATAGAATCATCAAATCCCAGAATTAGGCTGGAAGGGACCTTAAAGCTCATCTTGTTCCATGGGCAGGGACACCTTTCACTAGACCAGGTTACTCCAAGCCCTGTCCAACCTGACCTTGAAACAGAACCACCTCAAACCTCCCTTCCCCTGAAGGCTACTCAGAACCCAGATAAACCCCAGCTGATGCAGAGCAGCACCTGCATCAGCTGATCCCATCTCTGCAGTCAGAAGCAGATGTCCCCAGAGGGATGTGGCAAGGGAACAATACATAATATCACATCCCCCCCAATACACACTCAGCCTGTAACTATTTCAACCCCATTCAGCAGGAGCCCAGCACTCCTGGGCTTTACAGCTCAGACGGAGGCCAGGCCCCCTCCAGAGTTGGTGCTATTTGCAGTCATGGGGCAATCTCCTCCATCAAGGACACTTCCCATCTCCATCAGCTCTGCCAGGCTCCCAGCAGCCACAAAGCTGCACAGGGAGTTCAGTGTGACACCCCTGACTGTTTGTCACCCCTGGAGACAGGACCACAGCCCCAGGAGATCTCACTGTCTGGGTGTACAGTGAGGCCTTCTGCTCATCTCAGATGTTTCAGGGCTCAGAAAACCTCTGAGAGAGCAGAAGATACTCCCCTTGCCATCACACCCAACCAACCCTCTGGCAGTCACCAAGCCACCACATCAAGTTCCAGGGTCTGGTATTTTGCCTTTGCAGCTCCAGGAGTCCAAGGCTTTCTCCAGAGTCACCCTGACAGACACTGAGCTGATGCCAATCAACCCAAAGCAGTGCTCAGCACATCTGCCAGGCTGCCCCAGCGCCGTTGGTCACCACAGCAAAGCACATTCCCTGTGGATGCCACAGCAAAGGGGACACAGGAGGTGCCTCAAGCTTCACCACTCCTTATACTCAGGTAAAGGCCACATTTCTCCTATTTTTCCCTTAAAAAATGCACAGAGCACATACACATAAGAGACATTTCAAATCCCATGGACACAAGTATTCTCCTTTCACACAATGCTGGAAAATGGATCAGGCAGATCTGAGGTTGGTTACTTAATGCATCCCTAAAAAAGTTTTTGGGCACTATCTGAATGAAGTATCCTATCTGAGGACTGAGCAAGCCAGGATATAATTTCCCAAAACTTTGACCCCAAATATAACTTTCACTGCAGCAACATGTTGCATCCGATCAAGACATTACAGCATTTTGCTCAAGAACCAACAAAACCCAGGGCATCCAAACTGATATTAATAACAAAAGGTACCAAATCTGCAGCCGCTAATCCCTCATTTCCTTCTGTCTTACCTCTAGAAGCTGTACTGCTCCCTCATGTTCCCTTCTTGCCTCTGCCTGTGCCTAAGGAAAAATAAGAAAGGGAGTAGATCAGAAAGTAGCTGACCTGAGTTCACTTCTGCTATCATCCCATGGTCCATTACAGATTGGAGCCCAAGTCTGGTGAGGAGCAGCTGAGGGAGCTGGGGGGCTCAGCCTGGAGAAAAGGAGGCTCAGGGGGGACCAGGGCTCTCCACAACTCCCTGACAGGAGGGGGCAGCTGGAGGGAATGAGCCTTTCTTTCCACGTAATAAGTGACAGGAAGAGAGGAAATAGCCTGAAGTGGCTAAAATTTCTTCACAGGCACTGGCACAGGCTGCCCGGGGCCGTGGTGGAGTCACCATCCCTGGAGGGGTTTAACAGCTGTGCTGATGTGACGCTGGGGGACATGGTTAGTGGTGGCTTTGGCAGTGCTGGGGGAACAGCTGGACTCAATCATTTTAGAGAGCTTTCTAACCTTAATGATTTCATGATTTTATGATTTAAACCACTGTACAGTCTTAAGCATCTTTGGGCTCTGGACAAACAGCAGTGAGAGGTCAGAGCTGACATTCACAAGCAAAGCCCTTCCCTTTGCTCAGGTACCAGAGTTCACCTGGACTCAGACAGACAGCCCTGGTTAACTTGATCCTGTCAACTTGCAGGTACCTCCTCCATGCACCACACCTCCAAGGAAACAAGGTGTAGGAGTGCATTGTTTCCCAGGGGTTCAGAGAGAATGTCCCCTGTCACACACCACATACCTGCTGCAGTCGCCGGACCTCCTCCTGCTTCTCGTGCAGGACTAGCAGCGCTTCCTTGTGCTCCACTTCCAGCTGCTGCCTCCGCTCAGCCACATTTCTCATGTGCTGCAGGACAAGGCACACACAGCCAAGGGGTGACACCACTGAAACCCTGTCCTGTGTCCTACCCGTGGCCACGAAGCCAAACCATGGCATGTATTTCATGTCATCATTGCATGGAGGAGAAAGTAAGAAATTCCCAGCACAAGCCAGAGCAACACAGTCAAAGAAAACCCTTAAATCAGTGATGGCCACCTTGTCTCCCCTCCCACCCAAATCCCTGAAGTAGCCTTTCCAAAGCACCTCTGCCCACTTTGGAAAGTCATGTTTCAGGATCCAGGAGAAGCAGAATTCCCACTGGAAGCACACAGACAAAAGAATGGTCAAAAAGGGCAAAGCAACAATATGTGCCATCCCAAAGCAGCAGTAGGTGTTGGGACAGTCCTTCCACCTGTGTGGATCCTACTGACCTTCAGCACCTGCTCTAGATTCTCCAGCTTGGTTTGGAGTCCTTGATTTGTCTGAATTACTGAATCCCGTTCCTTAGTCACCAAAACAACCTGCAGCTTCAGGTCAGCATTCTCAGACTCAACCTGAAGAGAGAGGATTTTCAGTGGGCACAAGCAGCCATAGGTGTTCCTTGTACAAATAATAGAAACCAATCTATTTCTGTGCTTTCTACTTGCAATGATACCAAAATCAGGAACCTCCTCTCCCTCTGGTTCTCACTTAAAACAAATAAGCAAGCATTTCTATCAGGCTTCAATGTGTGACACTTTATTTGCACCCTGCTTCTCTTCCTAGACTCATCTCCCCTCCCTGTTTGCAAGGAGGAAGGGACTGGGATAGGAACAGGCTACATAATAAAGAGATAAAAAAAAATAAGCACAAAGGTCTGTAAGCGTTTTTAATCCTACATGGGAGGATTAAACACAGAGAACAGGACAGAAAATTCAGTAGCCTGATGAAACCATCTTTGCATTCTCCACTTACTACAAGAAATTTTCGGTTCCAGAGTGCACTGTGGATTGAAGACTACTAGCAAGGAAGATTACCAAGCAAAGACAAACACTTCCACTCCAGCAGTTATTAAATACATGGGAAGCCTTATGCATGGTGGCAAATTGACACCTGACAAGTGACTTCTTAACTCTTGTGCATTATATTTGTCCAGAGAAGAAGCTGGGAACAGAAACCCAGATCAGCACATGAGCATTACTGAGCTGGCAGCCTGAGGACCTGGCATGGCAGCATGTTCTCCTCAGCAAAGTCCAGCAGCAGCCAATGCTCCACGTGACAAAGAACACTGCTTTTACCTGTCCTGCCCACCCAGCTTTCTCATTCAGCTGCAAGTTCTCTTCGGCCAGTCGTGCATTTTCACTCTGCACCTCCTGCAGCTGGATCTCCTGTCCAGAAAGACTGGAATTACTACACCAAGGCCCTCAGTTCAACTTCCCCAAATCATCCTGCAGAGCAAGTCCACTACTTCTGTTTCCTGATGGTGCAGGATGCTGGTGGGATGCTGCTCAAGGGATGGGAGGCAACACTGAGCAGCACTGCTCCAACAGAGCCCAGCCCTGTGCCAGACAATGGGGTTGGACCTGAATGACCTTTGAGGTCCCTTCCAACCCAAACAAGTCTGTGATCTCTTAAGCAAAGCAAAGCAGAAACAGAAGGGAGAAATCCAGATGCTCTTCTATGACCTGCAAAACCTCCCTGGAATTAAACACAGGCAAGATTTCAGCCAACACATAAGAAGCACAAGAAAATGACTATGAGTTTGTGTCATTACCATCACAATACTTGTCTGGAGAGCCAGTGAAAATGGTTAAGTACCTCCCCAAACTACCAAAGGCCATAGAATTTCATCCAGTGATTTATGTAGCTGTACTCAGCCCACAGATGGCTGAAAGACTAAATAAACAATCCCAGCCTCAAGGGCTGGAGTCCAAAATTTGTGACACTGTTCAAATAAACAGAAACACTGGTGATCCTTATTAAGAAAACCTGAAGAGAATTCAAGAGAGGCACACAACAGCTTAGCCCCTCTTTTCCCATTATGCTCGTAACAACAGGCAACAAGAACACTTACTAATTCTCTGCATCTTTTATGCTTTTTTCTCACTTCATGCTCAAGGTTTTCACATTTTTTGCGCTTTTTCTTGAGTTCAAATTCCTGCACAAAACAAGCAGAAGTAGATCAGCAAGTCCACACTCTTACAATACACGTGAACTTCAGCCTCTCAGACCTAGGGCTGTATTAAGTTATTTTTATTTTCTTATGAAAATCTCTCCATAACAAATGTAAACGATGTAGAAACCAGGGGAGATTTTTCTGAAAGGCAGGAAAACCAAAATACTTTTCAAGAGAAACAACTACTCCTCTCTTCCCCAAGTCTAATCTTCTGGAAACAGTTGTTTCCACTTGCATGGACTGTTACTACTTGTACAGAACAGTACAGAGGTGTGGGGAACAAAAAGACAGAGCTGTACAAAATTTTCATCTTTAAATACCATCTGTGCTATTTTAGCTCCTATTCTAATCCCAATGACACCTAACAGAGCACAAGCATCCTCTAGTTATGTACCTTTATCTGCAGCTACTCACTACCTCTCAGAGAGACAAGAGCTCCCAAACCTCCCTGTGAACTGTCCCAATTTGATGGAGTAATTCACAAGGGAAATATTCCTCATCCACATCTGTCCCCAGTTCAAGTAAGTCTAAACCAAGCACAGAACCTACTGGCATGTTGCCCTGTCACTTGAGTGTGACATAGTCCTCTGCCAGCCCAGCACCTGGAGCTGGCACCTAGCAACACTCTCCATTCAGATGGCCTGTGTTTTCCCACTGATTCCTCAAGCTTCCCACTTTGGCAGAGCAGCTGCACCTAAAAAGACTTCAGTCCCCAAAATCTCTACCTCAGCTGCATGGATGAAAACGTCAAGAAGAATAAAAAAGCACAGCACTCCTTCCCTCAAACCAGGTTCACAACTCACCAGTTGCTGTATCTGTTTGCTGCTCTCTTGGCGTGTTATTGCATTTTTGGGAGGAAAATTTTCATGTCCTTCAGAGGCAGGTCCCAATGGCTGCACACCTGGTTCCACCTGAAAGCAGAAGAGATGTCAGAGAGCTCAGGGACATCCAGGACTACAGAGCATACAGAGGGAGAAGGGACTCTCCTTGCAGTACCACCCAGAGAGCAACGCTCCACAGGGAGCTCCTGATCTCTGAGCAGCACCGCTGGACACAGAGAAGCGGGACACCATGCCAGAGATCTCTGTGCTGGGGGTGTCCTGCACAGCCCAGCACAACAGAAGCATCCCCAAAGACCCCTGGAAGCTCTAATGAGTGCCTCACCTAATCACTCAATGAGAGGCAGCAGCAGCAGCACCTTTCACAGCCCTCCCCAAAGCAACACAGAGAGGGTAGTCAGAAGGGAGAACACAGCCCTCAAAGGGCAGACACCAGTAAGGATGTTACAGTCTAAAGGCAAGGAAAAGCAGACAAACACTAGCAAGAAATGGAGCACCCCACCTCTGCTGGCAGCTGGGAAGGACTGAAATGGCAGCAGTGCCATGGCTTATGTGTCACCACCAAAACAGATGACATGAGACTTTTTATACACATTGTACACAAGTTTCTTACACAGTGCCTTTTTAATTTGGGCCACAGATAAACACAGTTTAAGCCTGAATTTTTGCTCTCAACTGATATTTGACAGGGTAATCCCTGACCACAGGGCAAGGCCTGAGACACACAGATGAAAGAGAGCCTTGATAAAGTTTTGAACATTCCCCATAAAGTTACTTTTGATAAACAGATTTTAGGGATAGACCTTTAAGATCATCAAAGCCAAGCTGTACAGTTAGGAAGCAACAGGACTTTGTGACTCCATCTCAGTCTCAGCCTTCAGCTGACCTCTCTTCAGATGTGGAATTCCTCATTTCACTCTGAACACTTTAAGTGCTGAGGGACCCATGGCTGAGGTCTGAACTCCCCTTACAGTCAGTCCTTAGGGCAGTGTCTAAGCACTATACCCAGCATGTGATTTTTAACCTATTTTTAGCTTGAAAGACACAGGTTTTATCTACATCTGCATTCATTATAAGAGCTTCAAGAGCCCACACGCAAGCCCAGACTATCAAGGATTTCTCATTTTTTGCTGGAAAGAAAATTCTGAAACCACCTCCCATGTGAACCTCATTCCCTACCATGCATGGATTAAGGTTCATTGCAGAGTCTGGCAGTCTGAGCATCAACCAGCACCTGAAAATCTTGGGATCCTCTACCCTACCATGGCACCTCACAAGTTCCAGCCCTTGGGAACTTTCAGGTCTGCTGTGAAACCCATATTCAACTGTGGAATATCCATGTGGAATTGTTTTTGAGACTTTTTTTTTAAATCACCTGACTCATACTAAGTTTCAGGTCAGTGTTTCACAAAATCCAGAATCACTGAGGTTGGAAAAGCCCTCCAAGACCATCAAGTCCAACCTATGACAAAGCCCCACCTTGTCCCCAGCCCAGAGCACTGAGTGCCACATCCAGGCCTTCCTTGGACACCTCCAGGGATGGGGACTCCAAACGTCCCTGGGGTGCCGCTGCCAATGCCTGACCACCCTTTCCATGGAGAAATTCCTCCTGGTGTCCAACCTGACCTCCCCTGGCACAGCCTGAGGCCGTTCCCTCTCCTTCTGTCCCTGTTCCCTGGGAGCAGAGCCCGACCCCCCCTGGCTGCCCCCTCCTGTCAGGGACTTGTGCAGAGCCAGAAGGGCCCCCCTGAGCCTCCTTTGCTCCAGGCTGAGCTCCCTCAGCTGTTCCTGGTGCTCCAGCCCGGGGGTGCTCTGTGGTACAGGGCAACAGCCTCCACCCTTCACCAGTGCTGCCAGACTTAAGCTTGTTGCTCCTTATTTATCAGCCAGAAAATCTTCTGACAGACTCTCCTTAGTCAGAAAAATAAAGAACATCCATGAGAAAAGCCTGACAGAACCTGCAGGGTCAGGTGAAAATCAAAGTATGGAAGGGTCATTCAGGGAAGGCAAGGGCAGGGCAGAGGGGAAAAAAAAGTCTGTGCATCCCTCTTCATCACAGAGAAATCTGGGAGCCACTGGGGCAGAAATTTCAAACTATGAAGAACAGAGCTCAGTAAGAACTGTGAAGGCCAACAAAATAAACAGCAACAAACCACCAAGATTAGATAATTAATTCACCCCAGGGTTCAAAAAGCCCTTTGAATGAACTGAATCCGTCACTTCAGCAGGAACTGCAGCAAGTCACTTCTCCAACACTGAAAGGTGGCAAATGCCAAGTTTTAAGAGTATTCCAGCGTCTTAAGCATATTCCAGTAGATAATCTGTGAAAAGACTGGCCAGTACATTTGACACTAGCTCTGGGCAAACTGATAGAAATCACAACAAATGCAAATACTTAACAAAACCTGAAAAAACTTATAGCGGGGGGGGGGGGGGGGGGGACCCCACAGCTCAAAGATGTTAAAAAAGGTTTTTTNACGTTCACAGGTTTATAAAGAGTTTTTCTAAGATGTCAGCAAATAAACAGGCGAGGCAGATCCAGTAGGAACCTGCTTGGGTGCTCTGGGCACATTCAACTGCAGTGCTTTAACACATTTCTGCAGACACTGGGCCACCACAGGGCCAGGGGAGGGTTTCCTCTGGGGTAAATATCTATTGAAAATTAGAGGGCTGAAAAAGAGGGAGCAGGATCTGTGCTCTCCAACTACTGATGTAGCAGAGACAGTGACGAGTGCCTCGTGACACCGAGAGATTACAGAGACAAATGATGGTTTAACAGAACTCAGTGCTTAGACAAAAACATAAAGAGATCTATTGGGAAAGGGACAGAAAACTTCATTATGCCATCATATAAATCAATGCCACAGCGTCCGAGACACTGCTGCATGCTGCTTCCCGAACACAAAATTGACAGAGAAAACACACAAAGGAAGGAGACAAAGATGATGAACACTGAATAATGGAAAAGGCTGGAAAGAAACAAATAAAACGGCTGAAGAAGAGGGGGTTGTAAATCCACGAGTGCCTTGGAATAGACGAACAAGGAATTAATATTAACACATCTACTGTAAGAGCCGGGGGGCAACAAACGACAGCAGCTATCGGGAGCTTGTGGGAGAAGATGCGCAGCCCGTCCTCCCACGGGGCATGTGGGATTCTTCCGCACTGAAAACTCGGGAAGAAACCGGGAGAACCGCCAGGAACCGAACCCCCCCAGAGCCCGCGGCCCCCGTGGCTCGGAGACCCCAGCCCCGCCGACCCGGGGGCTGCGGGGCACAGGGGCACCCGCGGCCCGGCCCCGCGGAGGCGCCGGCCCGACCGCGCTCGGCAGAGTCGCTTCCCTTCGGGGCCTC